>CXYZ01011404.1:1656656-1743891 GCA_900006705.1 Sonneratia caseolaris
TTGACCGGTTTTCTCATCGGTTCAATTAGATTTATTGGTTCAAGTGAAAACGGGCCAGTTCAATTGGATTTGACCTTATTTAAATAATAATTGGATTTTTTGTGAGAACCGGACCGGGGGAGTGGTCGATTCCCGGTCGAACTGGCCGGCCTGGTCCGGTTTTAAAAACTATGCTACAGCTAGCCAAATGTTCATCATCACTGTGTCGTTTGCCATACCATATACATGTACGTTCTTTCGGTCAGTGATCCAAAATCGATCTCCTCCTGCTGAATTTGAAGCTGAATAATTGGGAATTTTCAATTTTTGAATATATTAGGTACTCATATGTAAGTGAATTCCATATACTAAGATCAGGTGGGAGAAGATCATGAAAAGAAATGGTATAAGAAACCTCATTGATGAGGTGTGTATGTAACTCAAAATTATTAAAATTTAAGTTGAGAACCGATATCACTGTACCGCATCATATTCTGCTTTATATTTTTAGTTACAGAACTTTATCGGAGTAGAACTTGGTTGAGAAGTCATTTCATTTCGCATTATCGGATAGAATAGAAGATTGCCCTAACTCAGATGTTTGGACCAAATAGACCAGTTGTTAGAGGTTTGCACGTCGACGTACGTATATAGAAGAGAGGATTAGTGGATCGATCGATGGTGCATATAAAATCCATATATATATATATATATATATATGCAGAATAATTTCTCCGTCTTCTTCTGGAGCACAATGAATCGAGCACAAAGTGTTAACGTTGCAGGATATGGAACCTATTCGAATCAACTACACACGATAAATTGGAGCTTTCTGAATGGGAAATGTGGGGGGCAGCTTTCCATGCGTATGAGCGGTACGTAAGCTGGGGTCGGTGTCAATGCAAAGTTTGCAGGCAATTATTAAGGAAAGGCATCCCAGAGACGAGAATGCCACAATGTGAAAAGCGGTTTCGTATTAGATAGAGGCTGGCGGGACATATAGATACATACTGTGGGCTGTCTGCTGGTTTCATGTAATGCCATCGTGTTCATGTTTCATCTAAGCTCTTGGAAAGGAGATGAAGTTCGATTCGGAGTGTACTGTACATACATCACTCTGTTCTTCTTTCATCGAACTAGCAAGCATCAGCAACTCGAGACTCTTCGGGGTAAACATAAACACGGGTTTCTGATAAAGCAGAGTAAATGCAACCCATGAATGAAGCCAATCAATCTATCGTTCAAATTGAGGTGCCCTAACCTCATGGTTTCTGTCAAGCCTACCTTTTTCCTTGTTTTAATTAATCTTCTCGGCTTTTGTATGCATGTAAACCTATAACAGGCTAACAGCCGCGGTGTGTCAGCCACTGTACGTCCGTGCTGTTGGCCTTCTCCCTCGTGGTATTGTCAGTTGTCACCCAGCTAGAATTTTCTTTTGTGGGAGACAAATCTTCTGATCACCCGGTCCTGATCAAGATGATGGGTGACCACTCCCCCACACCCTTCCCGTGCACAGTTCGACACCATGCAAATATGTGCATAGGGAGAGCGACAAGACAAATAGGGTTTCTCGTTTTCCTTTTGACCCTGTCAGTCAATATATATATATATATCTGCTGAAAAAACTGAATTCTCACATGCTTTCGAATGGCTTTATCTCTCTCTCTCTCTCTATATATATATATATAATCCAAAATTTTAGTTTATGTGCCTTAAATTTACACCATAAAATTTTAAGATGGTTGGAGAGGGTTTTTGGTTCATTAATAGAAATTAGTGTATAAGCTAATCCAAGAGTTAAAGGGCGATGGGATGGATGCTAAGTACTCAAACCAGGAAAGCGAATTTAACAAGAGGAGATAATATTGATCTTACGATCCCATCCCATGGAGGGATCGATCGTGACCTTTTCTTAGATTTCAGAGGATATATCCTTTTTGCGTGCAAAGTCATACCTGTTCGTGCCATACTATACGCACACCATTTTCTACATTAATTTGCTAGCTTTATGATCATAGCTCCTCGCGTCTTCTGGCAAACTACAGCTAATATCGGGGCGGGTCGCTTGTGAAACTGGTGGGAAGCTTGTAGGAGACGAGTAAGTATATAATTATGCGACCGTCGATGAAGATCAGCCATATGAGATATCTGATTTTGATGGTAACTTCGATTTACGGACACAGAAGGTGCGCTTCTGAGCTCGGGTCCAAAATATAATTGCAATCTCATGTGCAAGCTATACATGCAAAAATTCAACACCATAAGAGTGAAGTATAGTGCGACAATTAAACAAAGAAATTAACATATATATATATATATGTACTGACTATAATATACGATGGAGAGATCCTAAGCTAGATTTGTCGAAACAGAAAGGGGCGGTAATGTCAATCACGCTTCTCATATTATACCAAAAGCTTTGTCATGATTACGTCTGGTTCAAAATCAAGATGTTCATAATTTAAATCTTTTTTAAAACTAGTAATTTAGACTTTTAGTGTCCTATAAACACTTCCCGACTATTGTCCACGATGTTCCCCTACAATAAATAATTAATATCAAGACTTCGTTACCTTTCCTACAATATTTTCATAATAATGAATTCGATAGATCAACTCTAAAAAGAATTATTATTGAAAGATTTTCTCGCTCAAATCTTCACATTGATTTGATGACAGAGATAAAATATGACTAGGATGTTAATGATTCTGAATTCAGGCTCATTACCTCATCTTTATGAAAATAATCTAATAAATTAGTACGGTCATGGCAATTGATTATGATAAATTGAACACCAAAACTCCAAGCAAGTAATGCTTTTGCTTTTCCCTCTCTCTCTCTCTCTCTCTGGAGAATAATCCTTGTCATTGGTAGCCCTAAGAGAGATACGATTCTTGATGTTGATCTCTCTCCATCTCTCTCTATTGGGTTATTCCATTGAATGATTTGATTTCTTGATGGTGAGATGGGCATTGAGTATGAATATAATCAGGGTTGGTATGGCAACGACTTTTGTCGAAATTGTGTTAATAAAATGGCAATTGTGCTATATATATATTTTTCTAAGTTAACATTCTGTATTCGAAGGGTGTTATATATATATATATATATATATATATTTATAATGGGATTGTTGCATTCAGATTCGAGCTAATCATGCACGTATACACCATTCAATTTGTAAGGATAAAATGGTGTATACAAGAATACATGTAGGCATATACATTAACCATGAGTACAAAATTCATTGTTCATGGAACCTAATTTCGAGCATATTAGATGCTTCAGATCACCATCCACTTGGGGAGTTCACTAGCAACGAGTTCGGATTATCGAAAAATTCCCATACATCAGGGGATGGGTTTCGAATTTCAACGGCAGATTCCTTTAACAATGGGCGGAGAAGTTTGAGTTGGTAACGGTGCTCGAGATTATCCGAGCGAAGAGAGAGGAAGGAAGAAAAACGACGCTTGAAAAACTATCACGGGTCTTCTCGGGTCTCAATAATGACAAAAGTGCCTCCACGATATGATCACCAGTTGCTTGGACATTGGGTTTCTATATATGGACTGTTGTGAGGGTCGGGGCATGGACAGGGACAGGGGCCAAGAAATTCTCTCGCCATTGTTACAATAATAAATAAATTGAATTGTGACACAACAACATCAAATGCAATAAATTGTGGGGGTGGGCAATCAGATCGAGAATTCCCCTTGTCAGTTGTCACACTATTCATAGAACCCTAATCTACGAGGGGGAATCAGACAAAACCAAAACCCTCTTTAATTATTATTAATGCAGAATGAATTAATGGGAGAGAAACGAATATCTCTGGACGATAGAAATGGAATTTGGCTTGATTCGTGAAATCCCCATCATTCCACTAAGCTTTGCTAATCATTTCACCTCAGTGTTGTTCACACATCTTCTCACTGACTTAAATTTGGATTATTAGGATATTATAAATTGAAAAAAATTATATTAGGATGAAATTTTATCTTTTTAGTAGATTATCCCATCTCGATTATGCATTAATAATGGTTTGATAATTTTTAAGTATGTGGACTATTAATGAAATCAAGGTCTCAACCGCCAGGAGATACAATCACGTGTGGCCATGGCTTGTGGCCCCCTGTCGCTATGTCGACCCTTAATAAACGCACATACGCACACACACATGTATATATATATATATATATATATTATATTTGTATATGGAAGTTATTATTTACCTTATTAGTTAGTATGAGTCCCGAGTCTGCAACATGAGAAGGTCCATAAGAGATCTTCCACCCTGAATGAGACTCTTTGAGTTCGACTTTCTGCCAACTCATTCAACATAGATAATGGCTGGCTGGCTGGCTAGCTACCTGGCTACCTAGCTAGCCAGCCTAACGATCTGAGAGACATGAATGAATGGAGCTATATGAGGCTGCATTGGGTCACTGAAGACAGCGGGGCGGTGGCTGTCCATTTTCTAGTGCTTTGGGAACCATCATGATGCTCAGTCTCATTCAATCATCGTCATTCTCTACTGTTTGTAAATTAGTAGAATTGAATTTGATCCATCGATGGCAATTACCTACGTGTGCATGCAATGGGGTTATAAAATATATGCATTCTATGTTACGGATGTCTCGTGATCGATCCAAATCTCTACTTGGAGCCGGTCCTACATGGTCTATACCCAGTTCAATCGGTCCCCTTCATGGAAGTTACTTTCCATAGCCTCCAAGGAAGAAATTAATAAACCCAGAATCTCAAGGAGAGTGTGGGAATTTTCTATTTTCCTTCTTCTTCTTCTTCTTCTTTCTTCTGCGTATATTCACATACATTCACTCAGTCAATGATTGTAGATATGATTTCACAGTAACAACAAATTTAAATAAATATATATATACACACACGCATAAACAGGAGCTTTGATCACCTAATTATAAAAATAGAAATATTAGGATGACTTACTACAGAATTCTGTACTGTACCTTAGGGTCTATTCTCTATATTCAATGATGCTCCACTCATTTGGATCACAATTTACGTATTCACGGGTCAAAGTCCTAGACCGCAACATCAGGGATGTGGTACTCCGATTTTTATACATACCCTCCTTATATTTATATTTTATAAATTAAGTAAGAAATTTTTAATTGAAAGAGTGCAATTTATTTTGTAAAATTGTCTCAACTGGATAATAAATTATTTGATGGTTCATAGTAATTTTGGATATGAAATGATGGATACAAAATATGAATTTCAGCTTAAACTAATTAATACCAGGTTTTGGCAGATTTATTGAGTTTTGCGAGAGGGGACATAATTTTTTTACCTTAAGATGGAGAGCGAAGCAACTTGGCTCAGCTTCATCTCTAACCCTCTCCTCTCTATTTAGCGGTAGCTCCCTCTCCTTGAGGTTTCTTCTTCTCCAACTCACACAAACAAACAACAGAGAGACAGAGACAGAGACAGGGGAGGGGTGGGAAGTGTTGCAAGGAGGAGCTGTGAGAGGAGAAGTGGATGGACATAAGCCTGAATGCGCTCTTGGAGGAGCTGTTAGTGGCACCAAGAAGAGAGATCAGCATGATGGGCGGCAGCAGCAGCGACTGGGCAGCAGCCTTTTTATCACAAGGAGGAGATGTGAACTATGAGCAGCTCCTCACTCATCATGACCATCAATGGTGGAACGACTTCGACCCATTTGATGAGGACCCATCAGCTGCCTCCTCACTGACAGCACCGCCAGATCAGAACCCACTCATCGGATTAATGGCCTCAGAGCAGAGCCCTAACGACTACTACTCCCACTACCCTCTGTTGGACCCACTATATACTGGTGTCCCAGCGGAAGTGGAGCAGTGTACTCCAACTCCTCCTCAGTGCCCCTTTGTGGACCCTACCTCACTGGTGGAGGATCATCAGGATCCAGTCTTTAGCGGCAGCACCAGCAGCAGCAACAGTGACAGAGGCTGCAAAGTGGAGGCCATGGAGCAGTTGGTGGAGAACAAGAGTATCTTCAGCATGGGCTATTGTGGGGATCAGGGTGACAGCAAGAGCCGCAACAATGTTAGGCCCAAGAAGTTAGAGGGTCAGCCCTCCAAGAACCTGATGGCCGAGAGGCGGAGGAGGAAGCGGCTCAACGACAGGCTCTCCATGCTCAGATCCATTGTCCCAAAGATCAGCAAGGTCCGTCCATGCGCCTCTCTAATTAATTAATTTACTCATTTACAATTTCTATTCAAAATTCTCTTGAAGATGAAATATTTCAGCGCATAATCCATCATGTCTTGCAAAGTTCAGTGCGCACCTCGCTTTCTGTTATTCATAAACTCTTTTTTTTTCCTGGAAAGTCGCTGAACCGAAAACTGCAGAACTTCCTTTCAATTTCTAGATTGATGCAGGCACCAACTGTACCAGCCGAAAATGCAAGTTCAAAGTGTCATAGATTCTGTTTCCTCATTGTTGATCACAAACTAATTTTCCACACTATCTTTCCCGGCCTAATGAACCAATTTCTGAGGGTTAATATGGCTCCTTTAGTACAAATGATTCAATTGATTGTGTCAAATGTACGTGATCAACATGACCAAGCACCGACACATGATGATGAGCAGATGGACAGAACATCCATACTCGGTGACACAATAGATTACGTCAAGGAACTGCTGGAGAGAATCAACAAATTGCAGGATGAGGACATGGAGGTGGGGACAAGCCCTCTCTCCCTGATGGGCTTCTCCAGAGAGTTGAAGCCTAATGAAGTCCTCGTTAAGAATTCCCCAAAGGTAATGTATGGTACAGATCAAACATGCAACCATGAATATATTATCTCCGGTTTCCCTTTCCACCGAATATTGTAAATGGAAATCTGTTTCCCCTTTCTTCTTGTTGGTTTTCTTGGGCTAAATTCCCGTTTGTAGATGAGCAGTTTTTCTACTTCGTGTTTATGGTCGTCACTCCAACCAAAAGCAACGACAGCGTGCTTCAGGAATCATGAGGTTTTAGTTTTCAAGTATCGATGGAATCGGGAAAGATCGATAAACTGCTGCCAAGATTCAGTTGTTTCCCAAACTTATGTTCATTGTTGTATATATCCTGCATGCTGCTTGATTTCTCCTTTTAACAATCTTTTTTTCTGACGGAAAACACGAAAAAGAAAATCTGAGAACTCTCAGCAGATCAGAATCATTGTCGGGAAGATCTAACAACGCTTCTCGGTGAATATTTATGATCCTGCTTTTACAGTTTGATGTTGAACGGAGGGACTTGGACACAAAGATTGATATATGTTGTGCTACAAAACCGGGGATCCTACTATCAACTGTGAACACCCTAGAGGCCCTTGGACTAGAGATCCAGCAATGCGTTATCAGCTGCTTCGGCGATTTCTCCATGCAGGCATCCTGTTCTGAGGTACATCAAATTTTGTTTTCCTTGCTCTTAGACACCACCTGTGTTCCCCCAAATTTTTTTTAAAAAAAATAGAGTTCTCTACCTACCTAGAAGACCACCCTGTTGAATTTCTTGGGGGAACTCATTACCTGGAATAGGCTGTAAAAGGAGATTGATTCTTGCATTTTCATTAAACTGATGGCGAACATTCATCCGGATCAACACATGAATGCTCGATTTCATCTGAGACAAATCTGCCCCAAGGCCAGAAGCCCTGTTGGGTTTGTTTCGCCTACCTTCTTCTATGTCCAACTCACAAAATTTGACAATGTGACAGGCGACTGGAAGGACACAGCAGATCGGTCCCGAGGACATAAAGGAAGCACTCTTCAGGAATGCTGGTTATGGAGGGAGATGCCTCTAGCTAGTGCCTTTAGTTCTAGGTAAATGTCTGGAGAATATGGTTGGCAAATAATCGAATTTCGAGTGGCGATCTTGTAATTATATTGTTATCAGCGGAAAAATAATTTGTTTATGATTCCATTCACTATCTGCACTACCAAGGGATTGTGTCATTTCTCCCTTCTCCAATCGGCGTTTCTTTTTCCTCCTAAATATAGTAAATTAATTTTTTTATTAGATAGGAGAGATTGCATAGGGAGACACGGAAGTCTCAGGTTGAAAAATCAAATTTACAAAATCTTGATTGTTAGGTTGATCGCAATAATATTATATCAAATCTCTTTTTACGTATCACACATTAATTTAAAAATCTAATAGGATGTTGTCGCTATTTGTGGTATTCAAAATGGCTAGTTTAGTAATAAACAAAAAATTCACGATTATGAATTATCCCCGCCCTTAAAACTCAAGATAAAATGCTTATTTAATGAGAAGGAATGCGAAAATAATTTAATAGGGTCGGCTCTCCTATCTACCAATAAGAACTCAATTGGTACCAATGAGAAGATGCAGTCGACAGTGTGCATCGTTGTCTTTATCTATTTGCCGGGAATCATAAAGAGATTCTTTTAGGATTAAAAAAAAGATTCTTTCGGAAAAGTGAAGGGACTGGAGCTTGCCCGGGACACGTTATGCGGTGTACATGAAACGAATAAAGTGCTGCAGGAACAACTCAGAATATTCACAGATCAGCACTGTCATTTTGCCTTTGCTATGCCACCCATGACAATTATACAAGTGGTAAAGAAGCAGTAGAGCAAGTGTGATGCTACTGGTGTGAAAATTCTGAGAGGGGCGTGCAAGAGATGTACAATGAGGATGGGTTAATTTACTGCAATATGGAATGGGACGACACTCTTGGCTAGTTCCAGCGCAAGGCACCGTTCCTTCACTTGTGTTGTTATCTGGCACCAGCATGGATCGTCCACATCCAGTGATCGCCCGTGCAAGGTTAGTCTGCCTATTGAGAGACATAGTCAGGCAACGGGAAGGTCAATACTCATCAGGACTGACACCAGAATCCTGATCTTCACAGCTGATTTTGCAAACTTCAGCTGACAAATCGCAGCACGCTTCTTGCGGTTCACTGTACTTGTGTATCATTCACATGATTTTAGCTGGTGAAGGGGCAGTGATTTTGGGCTTTCGGCCCAATTCGTAGCTCTACTTACACAGAACACAATCTGAAGCTCAACTTTCAGGCTCTGAAGTGAAGCACTATTTGCCTGTCTGCCCTGTCACGAGTAGGTTGTCCGATACTACAAAGATACTGATAATATATATACATTACATAAATATGATTGCAAGCACTTTCGCGAGGATCTTTGACTCTCTTATTTAATTTATTCTGCTAGTCTAAAAAGAACATATTAGTGCTATATATATATATATATATGTTGTAATGTGCGTTACACGTAGTGGTGAAATCAGACACACTGTGATTTTATCACATGTCCTTTAATTGGTGCATGGAAAGAAACAGGAGGCTCGAAAGTCTATGTAGAATATAATATTTTTTGCATTCAGATGTAGAACTTAAAACCGCTGTTTGGATGAAGGAATCTTTGCTAATGATAGTGTGTAAATTCAGATGTGGAATCCATAACTGTATCTGGCCTGGTTTTGTTGCAGCCTATGGTTAAACTGGCAGAGCCGAGACCACCAGAGGCTCATCGCGACAAGAAATGGAGAGATGTGGAGGAGAGGATGTTCATTGTGTACAGTGAGTGTTCTTCTGTGACACATACCTAACTTTCTATCAGGATTTCCACTAAAACAGCTCATCTAACAAAAAGTAACCCCACAAGTACGTCAGTGTACTCACCCCCCAACAAAGTGATTGATTAAACCCTAAACAAATGCTACATTTATTATCATATATGAACCTTTTTCCTAGGAAACATATCCTTGCTCGATGTCATGATCGAGCTCGGTCAATATTATGATAGTACTCCCCACGTCAGATATCGATGAGGAGCGGATAGATTATGCGCGGTGATCATCGGATAATCTCTCTTTGTCCCTCTCTATCTCCGTCATCTCCGCCGCCCCCCACCCCTCCAACTAAAATGCAGACGGCTGAAGAAAGAAATGCTCACGGGTCGATAACATCTGATGATTTAAACCCGCATTCGTTTCCATGGTTGTGCCAATAAGTTTCGTTCCTAAAGCTTTCCACCATGCTCATCTGTCAGCGAGACGTCAGGCGACGGTAACATTATGCGACCAGATGTTTGCCCCATTCACGGTTTAGTATATTATGGACGGAGACATTCTTTATATATATATATATGTGAGACTTCCCATTCCTGTTTTCGATGTATAGGAAACTGATAAATAAAATACGATGCTAGCTTTATATATATATATATATATATATATATATTCCTGATGAGGCTATACATGAGAACAAATTATAAGAAAGACAAATGGTTCAAATTTTCTAGGTTGCTTTAAAATCGCAAGGGGATGATCATTGATAATTGGACCCTTTTGGCTGTAATTGCAGTCTTACTCACGATTAAACCCATCAATAACTGCTAGAGGGCGGAAGCTGCCGATTAAAATCTGACTGAAGACCCTAATTAATTAATCTCTGGCTCAACATGGATTTGCCGTCAGTACATGGTGCATGTTACAGTTGCCTAATTCATGGAAACAAAAGATAATTGTGATATTAAATCACTCGAAGATTTAGAGGCTAATTATACATTGGCTAACTATAATTTATCATGAGTTTATGAAAGAAAAATCATGTATTCATATCTTATATATCAATTGTTCCTTAACCACCATAAAAATAAATCTCAAATAATTAGATCGATCACTTGTGAAGTATCACGTATAATCAATCGTGTTCTATAAATTTATATACTAGTGTTACTATATTAAACCTCTCATTCTCTGTCCAAATTTAATTTGTTGGTTTTGGGGATTGAGAGGGACAAGAGGATCGAAAGGGCTGGAATGGCACTCTCAACCGTTGGAGTAAGACCACTGCATACATATATATATATATATATGTATATCCCAACATATGTCTTTCATTTTCCCTTGGTATCCGTGTGGTTTTGTATACATACACTTGCTTCTCTGTTTATTTGACTTTTGGAGTCGGTAGCTTATCAACCCGTACATTTCCCTTATCTTATTTTACTGGATCATAGTTCAGTTTTCGTCTTCTAAGCATACGGAAAATATGTGCTTCTTGTTTCTTATTGTCAATCTAATGCTTAAATATTCTTGATCGTGGAGGCAGACATCTTGCAGTTAGGACGACAGTTTTGGTCTAATGGCGGCCCCTCTCCTCGGGCTCCCTAATGCGTGGGGGAAGTAAGAGGCTGTCGGAATATTGTATAGTGGACTGACTGACTGGTTGGGCAGTCGAGGCGAGTGCAGGATTAGGTGCTGCACATGTAGCCAAAAGCCACGGGGACAAATCATTACTAATTATTTGCTGATATGATTGATAATTCCCTTTAAATAACTTCGGAGAGAGTTTTAATTCAATAGCGGGCTGATCTTAATTCGGGCATGGAGCAGATGGGTGGTGCATACAGAAAATATATATATAGTATTAGGTACCTAGTATAAAGGAAAAGAAACAATTTCAGACTATGAGTTAGTCAATATCCACGGACTTATTTCTGATTGGAGATTCTAATCATATCAGTCCTTAGCTAATTAAACAGTACTTAAGTCTTGATCCATGTGGGTGGATTCGGTCAAGGGAATTAAGAAATAGTATTTCTGAATCCACTATCCGTCCAAGCGCTTTATCTCTGCATTTCCAATTGTGAACGGCATAGCCGAAGGAATTCGACGATTCGTCTACCTATACAGTGTGTGTGTGTGTATACACAGACGTGCTTGTCCGATGCGAGGATCTGTTTGTTTTGACTAAGCACGCAGCCACGCAGTAGAGATTGAAACATCTAGCCTTCTCTACTTGCTCGGATTCCATACATGATCATGAATTTCAAGTAAGTAAGGGATTCTGCTCTCTACTTTTATACTGTGGGCACATTTCTGGTACACGCCATCGACATTAAGAAACTTCCCTCCGCTGCACATCTGCGGCAAGCGTCAACGATCCTCGCTTACATATTTATAGCGCACGTCTACGCCCTCATAACTTGAGTGGATTCAACTGTGGCGGCCGCGCATCCGCCGCCACTGTTTATGGCGGCTGATTCTCTGTCTTCGTGCTGGAAACTGCTCTTCCAAAGTCTCCTCTTTTTTTCCCCTAGAAGAAAAGAGGAGAAAGGTACAGTTGCTTGACTGACGCCTATCTAAATATTTTGAATTTAATTTTTAATACATATTTTTTATTCATGCATTTCTCTTAATTTACAAACGGGAAGATGATATTCCCTTGCCTTAATGTTTGTCACTTTCACACTATGGAAGGTACCGATTTTTGAGGGTAGAAAAAAAATCGACGAAAGGACACAGCCATGAAAGAATCTGCAGTACTACAGCTCCTCCTTTTTCTTTTCCCCTTTGCAGTTTGTGTAGACTCTTCCAACTAGATTTACCAGTAACTCGGATCGACTATAACAGCACACTCCTTGCATATGCAGAGTCACAGACGGAACCTGGTGTCACGGCAAACCAGAGCTGCAGTGAGCAGTGTTAGGCCAAACCCGTTGTGATTCGAGGTCTATGCTACGACCCTATGATTCGATCGAACCATGCACTGAGTGTTTCATTAGGAGATTTTTCCTCCATTGTATTTGCTAGAACCTTTGGAGGGGGAAAAGGACGGCAAGATGCTTATGAAGGGTGGGAGAAAGTTTTCGGGCAAACTGTTGGGAACAGTGAAATTAGGACATGAGAGGGACTTGTTGATGGGTTCGTGTTGGGGTTGATGACATAGATGGGGTCGAGTTGAATCTCAAGTCTTCCTTGGGAATTATGTCCCTTTGGTGCTGTACACTTTTCCTCGACCTCGATCGAATCAATTTCTATCGTACGTACTCCATCTTAGAATATCCCAAATCAATCTCACCATGTCTCGATTAGAGATTAGAAAGGAAAGTGAGTGTGCGGAAATGAAGGAGCCAACTAATTAAGCGGCAGGACAACAAAACATCGAGCTGTGAATCCTAAACAAGAACGAGCAAAGAATTTGAAGCTTTCCTGGTTGTTTTTTAGTATCCTACATACATAGGCCGTTTCTGTCATTACCTCAATCTCGATGATCGACGATCTCGGCTCCTTCAATGAGATTCTAGTTGGGTACGGGAATATAAAGGAATTCGTAAGAACGTGGTTTTTGGGCAGATCAGGATGCTGATACCTTGCTGCCGAAATTCCTCTGATTCACACAAGGCATGGCAGACCACATCATTGGATTGTGCGTGGTCTACGGACTGTGCAATATAATATATAATACAATTTGCCTTTGGCTTTTGCCCTCTTTACTTTTCATTTACATCTGCATATCCATATCTCCACTGGAGGAATTCATCATCACTAGCCGCTTAAATTACGGATCAAAGCTAACTATGAAAGAGGGGTGCGCCGATCAGCTCAAGTTGCAGCTCAAGTTGACTATGTCGAAGAGGTAAAATCCCATCTTGCATGATATATAGAGGAGGCATCCGACGCCTTCTTCTCTCCCGCAATCATGAGGAAGGAAGCTAGCAAGGAACGACGCTGAATGACCGTTGTGTGTGTACATATATACCTATCCACTCGAAATATCTTCATCATCAGATCAAGATCGGTGATGCGCTAGCTGTTTAACAATGCGTAGGGCTTTATGGATAGCCAAATCGGCGCACCCAATCCACCTGAAAGATGTGATTCGTATGTGAGTCACTGTTTAACACACCAAATGAGCGTTAGACTTTTTTGATATGTTCAGTCGGATCGACTAAGGGGGTTAGGATACAGATTGGTACCTAATTTTTGACAAGGACGCAGCGCATTCCACCAAGTGAACGCTGCCACCAGCACCCGTACCCCATCTTCTTTCATTTCATGCGCTCCCAGGTGGCGAGATCTACAGACAGAGAGCTATCAGATAATCCTATCCGACACTTTAATTAATTTTCTCGATTAAACATCATAGGAAATCCCTTGAATAATTAAAAAAAAGAAAAAGCTACTCAATTTGGCTTTAACATCTCTCGATTTTAAATTTTTTGGAAAAAAAAAAGGACTATAAGATCATTATCTAATAGCCAATTTCAAGACGGCATGAGCCCAATTCCCATTTTTATTGACCGAGTGAAACTTGGGTAAAGGCCGACGGTACAGAATGCAGATTTCCCTAATCTAATCAACGAACAGAGTTAGATTTCTCGACAAGATCAGTATGGGCCGGTTCTCTCTTTGATAGCAATTATGGTAGGCACCGCATCGTGATCTTTCCAAGAAATGGAAATGAATTCCGCACCCCATTTGGTCACGAGGTAGAGTTTCAGCAGCTACGAAGACACGTACATGTAAATCAATAGGAAACGAAAACCAGAAATCGTCTCGAACTTCTGTTTAATCGGCAAGAATTGCTATGAAATCGATATTATTATGATGTAGATGATTATGTACAGAGACTGAATTTTCTAGTACAGTGGGACGGCTATCCGAGGGAGCTTAGGAGGCGGCTCCTGAGCTGTTGGGACGAACTTCTCCTCTTTCGGAGGCTCGCACGGACATGGCAGCGCTATGAATTTCGCGACCGCGTCCCCCGGCATTAGCACCGGCAAGCTCTGGCTAAGGTTCTGTTCCAAATCCTGCAGGAGGAAAAAAGAAAGGGGAAAAATAAGGGAAATGGTAGATTTTCCGCGGGAATCAAGAAAGGATTCCTCCAGTGGTAGCTCTTCGGAGGAGCGTCGATCATTCCGCACAGGAACCGGTTCAGCAACAGCGGCACTGCCTAATCTCTTGTTCAACAGTGTGAGACATTTTTGCGCTGGTCTGAATATGTCTAGAAATCGGGGAGAGTGAGTTTTATATGCTTACGTACCGTGCTGGCGGGTTTAGATTTCGAGGGAGGCTGCTCGGGGTCTTCCTCGTCAGAGTAGGACCGGCGGAGGGAGCGGAGCTTGTCCCAGTGGTAGCAGCAGGAGAAGATGCCGCTGAGGCTGAAGATGAGGAGGAGCAGCAGGGCGGTGCCCAGGGGGAAGCCGAGCGACGGCCGGGATGCGTCCACGTGCGGCGGCGAAAGGCTGGGGCTCTCCATGATCGTCGACTCTTCGCCTTCTTGATGTGGATCTCGATGTCGGACTCGGACTCACCAGTCCTTCTCTCATGTGTTAAGGGAGGGGGAAATGGGGAAACAGAGACAGAAAGACAGACAGACAGAGAGAGGAGCAAACTCCTCTATGTAAAAAGGTATCTGTGGAGAAATTGGTGGTGCGGAAGGAGGGACACCGTGCTCGAATTTATAAAGGACGTCCGTACAAATAAACAAATAAATAAATAAATAAATAGATAGATAGATAAATTTATTGCATATTTTAATAACAAAAAATAAAACGGTAAAAGAAAGCCAAGCAAGCGTGAGAATTTTCTCCGTGAAACAAGCTTCAGCTACTTTGGGGGGTTTTGCATGATACTGGCGATTAGATTAATTAATACGATTGATTAGACCGAGGGATCACATAATAATCAATGTATATAAAAGATGGAAACGTGATTTCACAGGGTACAACGTTACGTGTAAAAGGGTACCAGCCTAATTGTCCGTGTGGGGGGCATGGTACGGAATTCGGTGGGGTCCGGTTCGGGGTGAGCTGTAGCACCTCGAAAGCAACTGATTGAATTTCTGTGAGATTTTTGAATTAAAAAAAAACTGGCGAGTGGGAAAAAACAAGAGGAAAGAGAACAACCCAAGATTAAAATAAATTAAAAATAATTATGGTAAAAATCCTTACATCATTTTTAAAATTAAATTAGATAAAAACTGATTAAAGAATAGGTTTATAAGTTTATGTGCAAATGTATGGAATTTTATATTTAATAAAAAATATTAATTATATAATATTACTAATAAATTAATATAATATTATAATTTAATAATAATTTATAATAAAAAGTTTAATATAATAATTATATTAATATCAAATTTCACATAAAATAAAATAAAATAAAATAAATACATTAATTTTTTAAAATTTTTATCGATTTAATTGAATTTACTCATCCAATCATAAATCGGTCTGTTTAATTGAAGCTGATCGTATTTAAAATATAATTAAATTAATTATAAGAACTATACCGGGGATAAGTGATTGATTTTCAGCTGAACCGGCCTACTGAATCCGATTTTTAAAAGTACGTGCGTATATGAATTCCATTTTCCAAGGAAACAGATGCAAATGTCCAAGGGAAAGCAGAAGATCGAGTCACTGCGTTTGCCTTCAGGGTTCGTAAGCTAGGTACGCCGGCCGGTAATATATATCCAGCCATTCCGAAGAAAGCTTGCCCCCACCGTCTTACCGCAGCTGCTGGCACGGAGTTAGCCGGGGGCTTCTTCCTCGAGTCCTGTCATGATCGCACACTTGAACGCAAGTCCGACTTTTAAGTGCCCTAGCTTGCCTGGTAAAGAGCAGGAGGCCATAAAAAGCACTGTGCCTGTTCAGATCTTGGATGGATCCTACTCCAGTTCCTCCTGGTCGACTCTTCTGATTCACATTTTCGCGGAGTTTATTGACCGGTGATGCTCTCCATCAGACAAGCGTATCTCCCTTGATCTGTCGTGTTCTGAGAGAGGAGGAGGGTGTGGAACGAGAATTAAAACGGAGGACATTCAATCGATCAATACAGTTGATGCGGACCATACAAGTCGTCGAAACCAACAGTTCACCGATTGTCGTTTTTTAAGCATTAAAACGTTGCACACATTCTCCTTAAAAGAAATTTTTTTTTCCCTCAGTGCAGCTCACTGTTACCTTATCAGTGCAAATTATACTGTAGGCAGTGCAGAGATAAGGGCGAATTCCGTATGCGAATGCATTGGATTTGCGTGATCGATATCTTCCTCAATCTGCATTTAGAGGATCTTGATTCCGACTCGACATGCTCGCTCCTTCGCTCCCTCTTTCGATTACCTCCTTTTGAAACTCGCGAAACTACAATTTTTTTATGCAACCTGCTGAGAATGGTCGACTGTATTACTATCACCACATATGCGTAACAGGCAGCCTCCCGAGATAGATAGATGCCTTCCTGGTGGTGGCACCGTGAATCCAATCGCCTCTCGTGATTGAAAGAGACCATTTACAACAGTTGCAGTCGTCTTAGTCACAGAACCACTTGTCGAATTGCGGTGACACCGTGCTCGTTGGTGGGTCGTTTTCACCACCGATCTTTTAGGGTAACCTTTTTCCCGTACATCCGATCCGAAAGGCGCGCATGTGCTGGAATTTGTATCTATCGTGAATACGCAGATAGATGTATTCAAGGAATTCGTTCCCCGATCGCCACCCCACCCCCCAAATTAAAGAGTCCTAAAAAAAACACAGAATCATCAGCTTCACTGTTCCTTGCAGTGTCAGTGGCCCCGTCGATGTGATGATGAAATCTCCGGTGAAGATATTCCCTTAGAATAGGAGGAAATTCTTAGGCTTCAACACTTGCAATCTTTGACACGACCATTGTGTTAGGTAGATTCGAGATGGATTATGATAAATTAATGTAATTTGGTAAAATGTGATTTTAACTCTATCAAATTAAATGTATTTAAATATGTATAAAATATATTAATCAATTTAACTTATTTAATTTTGTACATATTATTAATTTAATTTATTATACAATATATGTTAAAATTTATTTATTATAATAATCTTATTATTATAATTATATATTAAATATTTTAAATCAAAATTTGTTATTATAGTATATTTAGTTTATATGACTGATGGCTTTTTCATGTGGTGCACATGAAGGAGAAAAAAAATAACCCCATCGCTGAAGGTGCAAACTATTTACACTAAAATAATATATTTATCTGGCACGGGACTCGAGAGTCTGTGCTCGGGGGTCTGTACGTTCGAGCTATAATTTAATGGATATGTGTGTGTATATATATATATGTATATATATATTAAAATCCAGGTGTCAAATGCAGGTGGAGCTTCCTTGGTCTTTTTATGTATATATATATATATATATATATATGTGGATTTAACCTAACGAACAGAAAAAACCTACGCCGTACATGTGACTGCATGTGCACGTTAACAGAGCCTTCGAAAGCGACCACCGAAAGTTCGAGAAAGTATATTCGATGGTATGGCAGTAGCTTTATTAATGTAACATTGCAAGTAAGGTGTCCAACATAGCGGGCCGCGGGCCTCCCACTTTCTCGTTCCCGACTTCCGATTCTCGCCGGCGTCCTGGAGCCAACCGGGGGCCGTCGTGCATTATGACGACTTTCACATCGGGGACTGGGCGAGCTTCTGTCTCATGGTTGACTCGATCGATCGATCGATCGATACGGGCTTGTAGTATGTGCGTCCAAATGAGAATCCATGTAAAACAACTTCTAAATATATATATATATATATATATGCACGTATTGTATGTATAGTCTAAATACATGGCAAAAAAATAATTTGAAAAAACATGGGCCGGCTGTGAATACAGGTGGGCTTTCGTAGTGACAAGGCCCATCGTGTGACCAAGCAACCGTCGATGTTTACGAACCTAGCCGAGATCGATCTCAGGGCAAGCCTCCTGAGATAATATTTATAATAAGAAAATAAAAATATTTAATTATCTAAAATAATTAATCCATCCTATCATATAAAATTTTATTTTTAAATATAAAATTATTTAAATAAATTTACAAAAATAATTGTTTTGTCTGTTTCGGGATGGGTCGGGTTTTTTGGACAATCCGAAACCGAATTGACAGGTATAGGTGGGCGGTAGGTCAGACCGTGCGGGTCACCACCCGGCAAACCACTCTTCAATTTGCCGTTGCCTTGTCTCCTCGTCGCTCTCCCTTTCACATCTCATCAACGGTAACACCTCGCTCAATCTTAATCTTTTCCGACTATATAATTAACATTAATACACTCACTTACCCTATAATTTTTAGTAAATCGAAAATTTTATCTTGTAATCAGACAGGATGTTATTATCGTCATTAGATGTAAATAAACTACAGGGTTATTTTTTTGTTTGATAAAAATAAGAGACCCTTGGAAAAAAAATAAGGACATAATTCTTCTGGTGGAAAATTTTTATTAAAAAAAACATATTTTAATATCTCCACCATGCCCCTGTCTCCCCGACAGGGAACCCGAGTGGTTCAGGTTCTTGATCGGCGGCAATCTCAGCCGTCCGATCAAAAACCGGGCCCTCAATTGGCGCCGTATGCAATGAACCGGAGACAAGGAGAATAAATAATTACCCAACGCCATAATTAAAGCGGAGACCTTTGCGTGTGGATTTCCCAATTTGCCCCTGCCTGCCTGCCTGCCTGCCTGCCTGCCTTCCATGGCTTCTCCTTCTCGAGTTCCGCGGCCAGCAAACAAAATGACAGGACCCTGCCTCTTCCGTGTGCCTACTGTTCTATGGAAGGCCCTTAAGAGTTGATCGCTCTCCACCGCCCCCACCTAGCGCTCCATCACTCACAACCGTTTGAGAAAAATCTTTGCTGCGAACTCTGGGTTAGTTACCCATCTCCTGATTGACGAGAACATTTCAGGTATTTTCTTTTACGTACATCTTTTCAGTCTCTTATTTTGAAAGGTAATGCTTTATGTTTGCTCTTTGCTTCTATGAGCTCTCGCTGTTTCTGGGGCTATCTTTTTTTTTTTTTGGTTTTTCTACAAGTGTGTTCAAGATTATTTTTTCCCCCATCTGCTGCGTCTTTTCATGGGTTCTTCCTGGCTTTATCTTTACCATTTTATATTGGTTTCTTGTTCAGGTCAATATTTATTTGTGGGGTTCGTCTGTATCTTTTCCTGCTACTTTTGATCATCCATCTGCTTGAACAATTTGCTGGCTTGTTTCAGAAGCCGATTCTTGTGTTTAGATCTATTTAGTATGCTTAGCTAGATGGAGAAAGAGGTTAGATCCGCCCGGTTCTTTCTAAAACTGGAATAACGGTTTCAATTTGGTTAAAGATGGGATATTTATTTCTTTACTTTAAAGGAAACATGTCAATGTAAATTAAAAGAAAGAATCTGTCAAAAGGGCTGTTTCTTTGGTTAAATTTAACTTAAATTATAGCAAAAACAACTGGGTAGGCCAAGGATGGTTCATTAACCCCCGATATGTCTTTTTTTTTTCTGGCAAATCTACCCCTTTTATCTTTTTTCCGTGATTCAAGTCGTAGATATCTTTATCTTCAATAACTCGATTTGTCTCTAGAAAATAAATTGCACTAAGTGGTTTAGTCTTCTGGATGACCGTAATTGGATGTTTTAAACATAATGATGCAAATGTAATTGAATCCTGAGTTTTAGACGGCTGTTCGGTGGCCATTTAAGATCCACTGCAATAGTATACAAAGTTGTTGAAATTGAATCTTACTATCATATATGATATGTCGATGCCTGTGCATTGATTTATATCTTTTTCCGTCATTATCTTCACGGAAGATATTGATTTTTTTATTTTATTTTTTGAGGTTCAAAATCTCCACCATTAATTGGTATGGAGGACGAAGGGCAGAACGATGTCTCTGTGGCATCCTCCTCATCTGTTGACTGTAATTCTCCGGATCTAAAGGAGCGAAACTACCTTGGTCTCTCTGACTATTCCTCAGCTGAAAGTTCCAGGATCTCTAGTCTGTCCGAGGACAGCAAGAGCAACCTTAATTTGAAGGCCACTGAATTGAGGCTAGGACTCCCTGGGTCCCAGTCCCCTGAGAGAGTCCTAAACCTTTACTGCTCAGGGAAACTGGACGAGAAGTTACTTTTCCCATTGAGTCCTTTATCGCAGAAGGGCATTGTTTCCGGCAACAAAAGAGTGTTTTCAGAAGTCAATAACTCTATCCCTAAAGAAGTTAACTGGATATTTAGCGCCTCTGAAAAACAAGCTCCAGGTTCAGGTGATCCGAAAAACATGAAGCAGTCACTGGGGCCTGCTAGTGCTCAGTCGAATATGGGGAATCCAATACTGTCAAATGAACATTCTCGAGTGATTAATCAGAAGAATGCTGCTAATAATGCACCAGCTGCCAAGTAAGTGAAATTACGCAAATGGACACTAAGCATTCAAAGGACAGATTGAATATCAAATCTGAAATAAATAGATTAAATTTGCTTATATTTATCATGATTAATTGTTTATTACGTTGGTTTTTAAAAGGACTCAAGTTGTCGGGTGGCCTCCAGTGAGATCGTTCAGGAAGAATTCACTGGCAAGCACTTCGAGGAATAATGATGAGGTCAATGGAAAACCAGGTCCTGGTGCTCTATTTATCAAGGTCAGTCTGGATGGTGCTCCTTACTTGAGGAAGGTTGACCTCCGAAATTATTCGACTTACCAGGAATTATCTTCTGCTCTTGAGAAAATGTTCAGTTGCTTCATCGTAGGTGAGCTATTGATTCCTTCTCATCTGTTTGTTTCATAGTGAACTTTTTCTTCAGTCAAACATAAATCCGAAAGTATCTTGTAATGCCTGCGTGATCTGTTTAGGTCAATGCAGATATAATGGAACTCTTTCTAAAGAAAATCAAACTGAGAAAAACTCGAAGGATCTTCTTCATGGTTCAGAATATGTGCTCACATATGAGGACAAGGATGGTGACTGGATGCTTGTAGGCGATGTTCCATGGGAGTAAGTCTTATGTCATGCTTGTAGAGAGTTCCTCTTTACCTTGTCCTGGAAAGTAGAAATCTGTCTTCTATTACACTTAAGATTACCCAAAAGCTAGATGAGGCAAAGTAGCAATTTGAAGGAGAAGTATCTTGCTTCATATGTATATATATATATATATTTCACACCTCCTAAATTCTAGTCATCACTTTTTCCATCCTAGCATATCGTTAAAATTGTGACAAGTTAAACTCACAAAGTCTTTCTCAGTGATTGAGGCCAGACAGTGAGGAAGGCTCTTCTCTGACTTGTGTAATCAGCCTTTGCATTTTCCGAGGAAAAAAAATGTCATTGGTCGGGCATGTAACTTAACTGCTATTGCTCTTCAAAATAGTTGGATTATTTTAGTGTTAGTAGCAGGATTTTATTTCCGAGGAAGAAAAGGATCTATGCCCGTAGACATTTTGGAAGGTGGTTTTCTCTATCTCTGAGTTGGTAATGTGCTGTATGTAACTTGCTCTCTGTGCTATCAAGTACATATTGGATCAGCTGAATTTATTTCAACCATGAAAATACACCTATATTTGTTCAAAATCCCACTTTCAGGTTTTCATGATCCCTGCTGAACCTTTTCGGCTTGCAATAGCTTGAATCCCACGTCCAATAAAGATGTGTGCGATACTTTTCTTCTTTGCTTTTGACAATGAATGTTGTGGGTTCATTTATATTTAGAAGGTTGAAAATTAGGTCTTTTAACCTCATCGTCCATAATGATGGGAAAGTTCCTATCCAAGCACAAGTTGCATATGTCCATAATCCATATACGGTCGAATTTATTATGCTTTAGGTGATCATTTTGTCTGGGATACTATAGAGCTCTTCATTCAATTTGTTGGAGGGATGAAACATCGTTAAGATTCTCTTCCCTGCATGATTTCTTTGATTCTTGGAAAGGAGAAAGATTTTTCTGGCCTTTCAGCTCTGAAGATTTTGGTAGCATCATCTGGTTGTCAGCTCGTTTGTTTCTCTAATAGCAGCTGTAATGACTGCAGGATGTTTATGAATACATGCAAGAGACTGAAGATTATGAAGGGTTCTGATGCCATAGGTCTCGGTATGTACTTGACAGTGTGATTTTATTTTCTAAAATGCAGTGCGAGAGACCTGGTATAATCTTGTTGTGCCTAGATCCATTTCTCTCTCAATGTGATAATGCTCGCTTAGTATTCGAATCTACAGCGCCTAGAGCAGCAGGAAAATCCACCATGTGACACTGATCTCTCCTTGTGGGTCACTCACTCTTCGAGATATCCCCGGTGAAGATGTCCCAGAAGTTGAATCACATTATGACGTGAAGAGAAGGCTTTGTTTCCTGCAATATCTCATGATGCTTCCGTTGAAGTCATGTTTTTGGCGTCCCAAAGTATTCCCTCTGGGAAACGTTTGTCTAGTCTCATGTAACAGCCATGACAGCTGCAAGTAATTTGTCCGAAGTACAGAATTGACAGTTCTGTGGTGGTGTCTTATATATAAATTTGTCAGAAAAGACCTTTGTGAACATGCTTTGTTCTGGCTTGCGTTAATGTTTGAAGCTCCTCCCTTAGCTTTAAAATTTTAGTTTCTGCAGGGAGTTTTTTCCTAAGTTAGTTTAGGTGAGACACTGCAGAAAGAAAGAAGCCGACCCTCGTCAATCATTCTTCGATTTTTTTTAATTTTTTTCATGCCATGTGTATCTGTCTATACAGCACTTAAATCATGGGCACGTCACATCCGCGGCAATCTTACATTCAGTTGCTAGTGCATTTCCCGCTTAGTGGAGTGTGGTAGATGCCGCACCAAGTCATCAAATCAATAAAGTTTCTTGTACCCGACTGAATTTCTTTTCTCAAGCTTTTGACATGTCTCCTCTGATTAGAATCTATATATATATATATATATATATATATATATATATAAAAGCATATCAGAATCGAACAACGGGGAGGCATACGTGAATCTCATAGCAAGCTCTAGCTGATAGAATTTAATGAAGGTTCGATATGGCTCTGGGGCATGAAGCCCACCCTGCAAAAATTGCGCTTTCTAAGCGTAGCTGGATCTTTCCAGACGTGACCCAAAAGCAAAAGCTGATCTTATCATTGCATGTCACTTGCACCAAATTGACTGAATCTGATATCAGCCACCTATCATATATCTGCTACGATTCGCGGGTAGCTCTTCTTTTCAGCCAGGAATGAGTTGTCGAGCGGTTATCAGTCTGCAAAAGATTCACCATATCATCTGATCTGAGGAATTATCAGAATTACTGGGGAAGCCATAAACATAAGGCTTTGGATGAAATTCAGGTGTATGTTTTGTGTGCCAAAGAGGCCATTTTCATATTATTACTTTGCGAGTGGAGACAAATAAGCTGACATTGAATTTCCAGCATATAGTTGGATCGGAGCGTTGGACTTATCTCACAAGTGGAATATGCAGATCTCTTCTGTTGGATCCTTGGAACTCCTTCTGCCTAACAAGAACAAACCACACATCCAAGGACTGGGATGAGGGGGAAAAAAATGAAATTGGTTTAGAAAGGTGATGATATTTTCTCGATTCATTTGATTGCAGCGCTGTATATGCCCGTCATTGGGAGCATCGAATGCTTGAAAAGGTTCCTATCCGGGCTATCTGCCATTTAACAACAATCCTTGCAGAGATTGGTGTTTAAATTGCAAGAAAACAACCGAACATGCACAATTGATCGATCACCATGGAACTCAGATTTTGAGGATGTGTTCTTCGTGAAATGCATTGGCTGCAAGTGTGCCAAATTGGCTTCCTTCTGGGAGGAACAACAGATCCGAGGACTGGACCCTGCCTTTCTCGTCTCCGTTTTACCTGTGACCTGAGTGATCATAAATCGGTACACGTGATCTGATAGAGCAAGTGAGCGCACCAAAACATAAAACGATAAATAGGAGAGTCGAATCGGGATACTAAGACGATGTCCATCTAGGAAGGGCAATGAAAGGCGGAGATTACTCACGGTCCACACCAGTACCATCTTGACATCGTTGTGGGCTACCCAAATGGTTAGCTAGCAATACACAGGTGGTCTTGGATTCATCCTCTCGATCGTAGATGCATTAATCTTGTCGGTCTTGCCAGTCTAATACGATGCGGAGCCACTGCAATCCTCCAACTTTAAGCCATGGCATGGAATCATCCTCTGGCTAGGATGGTTCAGACGTCACTGCTAATAATGTCGCTGTCGTATTACTCTCTCTTTTCAGAGAGAATTATGCAACCGTGTACGTTGAACCCAATGGACCACGGATCTGAACCCAATTATGCAAGAATAGCAGAAGCGTCCGAACACCCGTGAATGAATAATAGTATATATGCCCCCAATCAACCCGTCTTCATCACTTACACGTACGTGTCCTAAGCTGCCACATCTCCCTTCCATATATCATATAATATTATATTTCTTCTCAAAGGCCACCCCAGTTAAAGTACTGGGACAAGAGAAGGGTCCCCATGCTGGGCCTAACCCACCAATTTTGAGCCAGTTGATGGGAGACGAATTAAATTAAGGGATTTCATTCATTAAATGTTCGTACATGGAAGATGATATGGTATAACTCAACGGAACCATCATGTTCCCAAGGGATGACACGGCCACGCTTTCCCAGTTCTCTCCACTCCTCTAGTTTCAATCTTGTATGGATGCAAATGGTTACACAATCTCAACTCAAGGCTCAACGTCGTACTATAGTGCTATTTCATCGGGATTTGTTCTGTCAGCAGGGAGTCCATACCATCGCAAGTCATCGGCATCGAATTATCGAAGAAGCATATAGAACCAACCCTTTTTTTCCCCGCCTTCTCCAACCAGCCGGGCACGCATATAAACGATATTCTGACCTCCACGACATGTCCAATCTTTCATATGGCAGCTTGAAGCACATGCTATGCGTATATATCTATCGTGTTGTCGTAGTATGTGTCCGGAGCTTTGCTTGATCTTTCGTTCATGCGAGATACAAGGCGTGTGGTTCATAAGTTCAATGTGCTGTGGAGCTTATCAGAGAGACGGACAGACAGATAAGGAGAGATAAGTTTTTGGATTATCAACCTTATCAAATGGTTGAAAGATCTCTAATACTTGCTCGCGCGCGCACACACACACAAACGCAGACAGAGGTTGAACGGTGATGGATATCGGTGTCTGCGGATCTAACAACATGTGGGCAATTCTCATCATCATCATCATCATCATCATGTGCATGCCCCCTCAAGCTGTGGTCCTTAGATTTCGATTTTCAATTAAGGAGTCCGAACCCTTTCTTTTTTTTGAACTACTCCACTCGATTTCCATTCTACATCGAACAGCTTGCAGGCTTAACATATAATTTCGGGTACGATCAAGACTGAATTTACACATGCATGTGAATGGTGACCGCATGCAAGTCGTAGATTGCATGCCTTAGGTTCCCGATGAACGCATGTACGGACCAATACCAGTCTCCGTGACTTGAATATTAATTGTAAATTCAAAAGATGTCATTTGATCCAAGCTGATCCGATCTGATCTGATCCCTTTGCGACAGCAGGAAGCAAAGGCCGGGTGTCTTTCCTCCTCTTCACATCGATTTTGCTAGAAAGTATAATAACCCACAAATTAGTGGCCTTGACCAGTGTTTTATTTCAACTAATTAATTGGATGACTTCTGGATTTTCTCTGCACAATATCGTAATATATATATATATATATATTTATACTCAGATCTTAAAATGAGAAATTTTATAATTCATAAAATTTCACCTTTTTCCCCTTAATTATCTATATTCAAACGTAAATATATTATAATTTATTAAACTTATAGATATCAACCGGTTAAATTTTAGTATCTTGTAACCCTCCCATGTGCATTTGATTTGAGCTTTTAAGCTCGTGATCGGGCATGCCATATTTGCTTGGTGCCCTATGCAAAAACTCCCACATGTATGTGTATGTATGTATGTGTATCTCTTTATGAGCGGTAGTTCGCCTCTTCTTTTTAGGAGTTATATATAAGATGTTCGGCCAGAATAAAATATGAGATAATTTTTAACTATTAAATTTTCTTTTAAATTATCAAAAATTTAGATATAAAATTGAATTAACTAACTCATTTAAAGTACGGTACTCTCATCTTTTTTAATTTTAAGAGTGGCGTTTAAATTATTTATTTATGTTTTGAATCCAAGAAGAGTTGACTACGGCGGTCCATGCGGGGAGGCGGTGGGGTGGGTGCGGTGGTAACGGCGTGAAAGTGGACTTCTTTCTGCACCGTCACCGTACGGTCAGAGAACTGTGTTTTCAAACGGGTCCCTGATCNTCCCCCCCCCCCCCCCCAATATTGTCCCTCACACTTTGGCATTAGAGTTAGTAAATCATGCAGCACCCAGGTCCACGAGAGAAAGAGTGTTTTGTACTGTTATACTATTTTTTATTTAATAATAAAAATATTGTAAATTTAATTTTAACCGTAAGACTTTTCATATTTATTTATTTTTTCTTTCTTCTGTTATCTTATTTTAAATATGTTATTATTTTATACAATAAAAAAAAGATAAATTGACTTATAATTTGGTAGATTTGGAGCTTAATAGAAACCATCATTAATGTCTAGAAATAATACCAAGGATTTCACAGTTCATGTAGTTTTGGTTGGCTTTAAGATTCGAAAGACAAGCCAGACGCACCCTCTTGACCCCTTCTTTGCGTTGTTTTCGTTCCTGAATTCAATCATCATTATGTCAGCCATTATCCCACATTTTCATTTTTGCTATATAGACTCTTCCCCTCCACCACCCCACCCACCCAAGCAAATCAGACTCTTCGACCTGGAGGATTGATAGGAGGGAGGGACAGAGGGCCACCGGAAATAATCTGGGTTCAAGAACTTTGGGATGAATAATAATTCAACTGATTTGGCAAAAGTTAACCCAGAGAGGGCATTGTTACGGGCTGAGGCTGGCTGATGATTATGGGCCGGTCACAAAGTTTTTTAAGTAGGTGATCATGTTTCACATCCTTGTATCACATGGTTCAACTATTCTGTATGGGTATTCTATCACACACTGTTCATGTATCTGGTGTATGCGATCCACGGAAGCTTCCAGTGTCATTCAAAGATACCCGAATCAGACATTAAGAATCTATAGGTTGAAAGTAATATCAAATCTATCAAAATTTTCCTTTTTTTCCAAAAGTTATCTATGTCATCTAATATAGATAAGGTTTAAACGCAGATGAGGTTGGTGGGCTTGGAAAGATAATGTGATTAGAAAAAAAAAAAAACCACAGATGAGGTGGAGGAAGAAGAAGGTGAAGAAATGGAAATTTAGGGAAATTTATTTATATATACGCATACGATATGGATAAGGGACCCCGAGAAGGAGGAGAGCAGAGAGAACGATGCAGCAAGAAGACACCTCCTCCTGCTTCTAACTTTTCCATCTGTAAACCCTTTCCACCTTCCCTCCCTGGTCACTTTCTATCTTTCTCCTGACTTAATCAGAAGTCCCCTTTGAGATCAGCAATGGTGACTGGGTGGAGAAGGGCTTTCTGCACATCCATCCGTAAGGAAGATCGCGACACCAAAATCTCCTCCGAGAAGCAACCCCAGAGTCGGACACAGAGCAGCAGCCCCAGGATATCCTCCAAGCTCGGCTTCTTCTCGACCCCATCAACGCCACGTCTCCGGTCCCAGCCCGTCTCCGGCCCCCGTCTTCAATGTCGAACAGCCACTGCCGACCCGAAACTCCAGCGCAAGACCGCCGCCGCCACTCCCACACCTAAGAAGAGAAGCAGCAGCACCGCCACCACTAATAGCTCCAATACTTTCCATACCTCTTCCGGCAATCCTTCTTCCCCGAAGTCACCGTCTAGCTTCTCCTTCCTCAGGGCCAGCCTCCGCATCTTCCGAGTAAGCCAAGGATCCCTCCGATCTCCCTGTTGGATTCCGTATAAATCACTCCCTTTATCGAAGATTTGGTTTCCATTTTTTTTTTTCCCTCTCGATCTCAGGCGGAATATGCAGTCATCTAACTGGCTGTATTGTTGATCGCCTACTCTACTCATCTGACGTTCTTGTCTTCTATCGGCGTTTTCATTTCAGACAAGATGTGGGATCTGCCTGCACAGCGTGAAGACCGGGCAGGGGACGGCCATTTTCACGGCGGAGTGCTCCCACACGTTCCACTTCCCCTGCATCGCCGCCCACGTCAAGAAGAACCGCACCCTCGTCTGCCCAGTTTGCAACGCCACGTGGAAAGAGCTCCCTTTGCTCGATCACTCCAACGGCTCCCCGAAGATGCAGAGCAGCCCCAGATCGGACCTGAAGGCCGCGAAAGTAGTCGACACTAACCCCAAGCCCTTGAGGGTGTACGACGACGACGAGTCTCTGCTATCCCCTAGCTCGGTTTCAAGATTCAATACGATCCCCGAGTCCGACGAGAGTAACGAAGATCGGCAGCACGAAGAGCCGGTGGATTTTCCGGGATTCTTTGCGGGCTCCGCTGATTCCCCTCTTCCTTCGATGACAAAGTCATCGAGGTACTTTCACCTTCATCGAATCATCAGCAATTTTGTTTATAGTCCCCCGCATCTGTTTCTTTATTCAAGTTAATGTTTTTCTTCCTCTTTCGGTGTGGTTGGTTGCTCAGGAGCAATGTCGAAATCAGTTTGCTTCAGGAAGCGGCGGTTGTTTCAGTGAACAAGAGCTACGGCACGTACGCCGCCGTCGTTCTGAAGGTTAAGGCACCGGCCGCCGAACCTAATGGGACCGCGCCGAGGGTGCCGGTCGACCTTGTAACCGTCCTTGACGTGAGCTCGTGCATGAACGACGACAAAGTCCACGCTATGAAACGCGCCATGCGACTGGTCATATCCTCCCTCTCCGACGCCGATCGTCTGTCCATCATCGCCTTCTCCGCCACCTCAAAGAGGCTGCTTCCTCTGAGACGAATGAACGTCCTTGGACGGAGGTCGGCACGCAGGATCATCGATGCAATCGGGCGCACAGGCCAGCCCGCTTCCGTAAACGATGCTCTCAAGAAGGCCGCGAAGGTTCTAGAGGACAGGCGGGAGAAGAACACCTTCGCCGCAGTGGTGCTCCTGTCGGACGGCCACGACCAGCGCCTGCATGGAAGTGCCACTGATCGGAAGCGCTCCTATCCAGTCGTGACTTCCTCGCGCCTCGGCCACGTCCCCATCCACGCCGTCGGCTTTGGGGAGTGCGATCAGGCGGCTCGGGAGGAGGAGGCTTTCGGAAAGCGCCTGGTGGGTTTACTGAGCGTGGCGGTGCAAGACTTGAGGCTACAGCTCGGGTTAGTATCAGGATCCCACCCGGCGGAGATTACAGCCGTTTACTCCCTCATCGGCCGGCCGTCGGCTCTCGGGTCGGGTCTCATCCGAGTGGGAGACCTCTTCGCGGAGGAGGAGAGGGAGCTGCTGGTGGAGCTGAAGGTCCGCGACTTCTCGACTGGGTCCCACTACATGATGTCTGTCGGGTTCTCATACAGGGAACCACCGTCTCAGGAGCTCGTGTACTCGGAGGAGCAGCCCATCCCCGTTCCTCGGCCACAGCCCGTCAGATCGCCGAGCACCCGGCGGCTAAAGAACCTCCACATCACGGCCCGGGCGATTGCCGAATCCCAGCGGCTGATCGAACGCAGTGACCTCTCAGGAGCCTGTCGCCGGCTCTCCTCGGCTCGAGCCCTCCTAGTGCAATCCGGGTTGGAGCCCGGAGACGAATTACGCCGGCGTCTGGAAGCCGAGCTGGCGGAGATGCAGCGTCTCAGAAGGGCAGCCGAGAGGCAGCGAACGGGGCACCGGGATGGTCCCCAGGCTGAGGAAAAGCCGGAGCCGCTAACAACGACATCAGCCTGGAGGGCGGCGGAGCGGCTGGCTAAGGTGGCGATCATGAGGAAGTCCATGAATAGAGTAAGCGATCTTCACGGCTTCGAAGATGCGAGATTTTAGTGTTTTTTTTTTCTTCTAATTATATTTTAGTCAATTACTTGATGATTTCTGGGAATTGTAATGCGGGTAAAGACAATACGAATCATCCATCATCCATTATATATATAGTTTATGAGATAACCTTTTCTTTTCCCCTCTTTCGTTTTGGATTGGACGAATGACATCCAAAATGATTGTGGGGCGCTGTGGAAACAATCTTGCGAGTTCGTGCAGATACTGCTGAGGAGGCGATGTTCTTGCGTCAAAACGTGGCTAATTTTCATACGAGCAGAAAAAAGTACAAGGGCAAATTGGGAAATAGGGAGGCCAATCACGTTTTTTATTTTTATTTTTTATTTTTTTGGGTTGCTTTGCAACTTTAATCCTCCTAATGATGTGTGTTGCATGGTTCCACTTGCACATATGCTCTCTCTCTCTCTCTCTCTCTCTTTTCTTTATTTTTTTTAATTATTAATTTTGTTCGAGAATGCTTTCTCCACTCAGCATATGCTAAGGTATTCTTTATCATGTAATTTATAGGGGGAAAATGGCTTAATTATTAGAATGCACAAAAGTGTTATATACATATACATACATACATGCATATTGTATGATAACATTATAATCACCAAACGACTAAAATGTACTATTAATTTTCCTTATGAAACCCTTTATACTTTTTTAAAAATCTATTACATTATTCATTTTTAAACTTATGATCTTCCTATCTAATTTTTAAAAAAAAGATTAAGTAGTTGACATACTCCAGTGGTGTAGTTTAGCATTAACATTCACACTTAATTTTGATTTTTCATAAACTCAGAAACAGATAGGGAATAAGTAGAAGCTCAAAGAAAATAGGAAATGACAGTCCGCCAACTCCAGGAGATTTGATGACTTCTAGAATTTGCTCGGGACAGAAAGTCGACTAATTATGTGCGATCACATGACACTGAAACCACAGGATTGGATGCGACCCTCTTGGTGAGAGTTTGCTTTAGGCTTTTAACTTTTAACCCTATCGGGGCTGCTCTGCTCACCACTTTCCCTCAATTTCGCGAACCTTTAGTAAAGGAGTGCACTTTCAATTTAATTACTCTGAGCAATGATTCTCTCAACTTTCTTTTTAATGTATCAATGCGGTTTTAGTTGTCAGAATAGTTCCGCTTGATCCAATTTTTTCGGGTGATTAGCTATTTCGATCGATCTTTGTGTATGATAAAAAATCCTGCAAGTAAGTTAAACTGGGGTGGATGGTGACTATCCGACACTTAAATTCATAAATCATGGGAAGAGAGGATTATGTTAGGGAGACAGATGTGTTACTTGAACCGTGTTCAAAAACTTATATTCTTATCGACAGAACGGAGTATTTATAATGAATGGTAAGAGGAGTTTGTATGCCCATGCAATTCTTGCACATTGAAAGCGGATGTGTTAGTCACACAATGATCGAGTTGGCCAACTCACTGGTTGTCAATTAGAGTACGACCGACCAACCAACCAAGCATAATCAGGTGGTCCGACTAAATGTGAACGGAGGGTGACTAGCTAAGTAGTTGCAATTCAAAGGTCCGATTGGACAGAAGCAAAGAGCAACCAGCAAATCAACCGCAGTTGGATGATTAAACTGGATATGAGTAGTTTTCCTATTTTATATATATATATATATAATGATATATTTATTGTAGTGCGTTCCTAACAAACCAAGTATCGTATCCAATCGGTCAAACAAAACGACACAAGTAAGCGAGCTAGCACCCGACATCCATCCTTTTTAACTCATTTGACCACTCACGAAATTTATGAATCCCTCCGATTACGCGTCAAAGTTTTTTTTTTTAATTTTTTGCGTGTGTAAAGTCCGTTCTGACCCACGGGCCCCCTTTACGGGTTTTATTGGGCTGGGGAAGTTTTTCTTGGGCCCCTCCGTTGTCACATTTTTACGGGCCCTGGGCTGTGGTTGGGTTGGGCTCTTCAGATATTGGGCTAGACCTCAGTTTGACATAGGCCCGACAACGGCGGCAGCAATAGAGAGAGCATCCCTTCGCATGTACATTGTATGTATGTATGTATGTACATACATACATACATATACATATATATATATGAGATCTCTAGATGAGATGAGATGAGATGAGGTGAGAGAGCAAGAATACCAAATATGAATGGCCACTACCACCAAATCCCTCTTTTACTCTCTTTTTACAAGGTGCGATTTGTTTTCGATAGCAAAGGAAGAACACATACCATTTATGGGATATGAACTCTCTTAACATATCGATGATGGTATCATCATATAAATTCCCTCTTTTTTTAATAATAAAATAATAATCAATAAGATTATTTATGAGACAAATTCTTCTTCTTCTTCTTCTTTTTAGTGAAAAGGTCCAAAAAGATATCATCATATCCCCCAATCCTCTTAAGCTTCGATGTGGACGTCTCCTTTCTCATCATCCCTACTCCCATGGACCCAAAACAAAATCCATACAATACTATACTTATTTACGTGTGTGAGTGTGTGAATGCAATTGCATTTAGATCTCCGAGGCTGAGAGGCTCATCCTCCTGCAGGGGCAGAATCACCTCCACCGCAACACGACAAAACCTGCCCATTCTTCTCCCTCGTTGTCTCATCAGTGCGGATCAACATTAAGAAAAAAAAATGATTTTCCCTCTTACCCAAAAAAAAAAGGACAAAAACAGCAGAAAAAAGGCATTTGTGTTCGGGCCTCTACCGCATGAATATCACCTCCCCTGGTTCCAAACTACTTCGTCTCCTTTTTCCGCAATTCTTGAAGGTGTAAAAGCACAGAAGTATTTATGGGAAAATTTAAAAAAACAAAAAGCACACACACATAGATCAAGTAATTTACCTTTTACCAACATGGGTAAGTCGAAATGTCTACGGTCAAGGGATCGCCCTATTGTAATTTTACCGACTCCATGGATAATAGGCTTTTTCACTCTCTGCTCATCGACTTGGTTAAGATCCAAATCACTCGTGGCTTTTAGATCAGTGGCGGAGAAAAAAATAATAAGTAAGTTAGATTCGGCACATCTTTTATCTATAATGAAAATTTAAAATTTAAATCACATAAATAAAAAAAAGTTGGTGAACAAAAAGAACTCTTTATACTCCTAAAAAACCCTAAAAGAGCTCTTAAACTATTGATAATTCTCCGAGGATTAATTAAATTATGATCCTTTTTAATTTCTTAGATACAGATAGCGTGATGATAGCGGAGAAGAATAGTTCAAAAGGTTAAAAGGACCACGCTTTATGCCTTTTTTTTTGTTTTTGCTCGCTTTGGACTTCTTAACAGCAAAGTAATTGTGATATAGGCAACCTCTACATTTGGGCAATTGAATTATTCCATAAGAACAAAATTCGATGTATCATCAACTCTGCAATCTGAATTACACAGCACGTTGTGGAGTAGAATTTAATTATTAACGATAGTATTGTTGGAATCTTTCTAGATCCAATATCTGGGATCGATATTTCAATGACGAGTACATAGTAATTTTTCTGTGGAACGGTTTAATCCCGAAAGATTGTAACGTGGACGATGTAACTTTGAAGTTTCATGTGAATGGGGGTCCACGTGGCTTTGAAATTTCAGCCTTGAAATTCGTGCGTGGATGATGAGGGGCTCCCAGTCCAGTCGGTAAACATCTCAATCACCTGTCGCTAATTATATCGCATTAAAGAGTACTGATACCACGAAATTAATTCCGAGATGAACAGTGTTAAAAAGGGGGTTGATTTAAAAAATGTAACGTGTATTAAAAGAATATGAGTGGAGCCGATGCTACCATCCATTGGTCAAGACTCTTAGGTGGGGTGTATGATAATAATCGCTTGTAGACTGGCAACAAAAAAAACATGGGTTTGAAGATTCTACGTATGATGATGCTGCTGTGGGATAAACGATAAGACAGTAATTTCCTCAAAGTTGAAGAAGCAAATGGGACGGCTGAGAAATCAAAAACCGGTCGAGGGCCCCGATGAAGGAATTTGATTCGGGTTTTTGTTGTGAGACTGGTACCCACTTGGGGGGTGGGTCTCAACTGGTGACAGTCTCTCCGCTTCCCGATTGGAATCCTGGATGCATTCGATGGATGGACGGTGAAAAACAGAGACCTTGGTCTACGAATTCGACATCACGATACATGCTTGGTAAGAAATGGCATCAAAAGAAGAAGAGGAAGAGGAATAGCATACTTTGTGGGGGGTGGGGGCAAAAAGTGTGCTGTTCACGACGCAATGACATTTGGTGGAATGACTCAGGGAAACAGAAGGGATTCGTGAGATGCATTCATTATTCACGCAATCACATTCAATTGCTTTGACATTAATTTGTTGAAATGCTGCCTGCCATGGCCTTCATTTCCCGAGATCTGAGCGCATCGATTAAGAGGATTTGGTTTTTCAGTGGATCCTAACGTAAGGCCTCACCTCAGTGTCCCGGATCCTCAACGCTGCTTTTTTTTTCTTTTTTCTGCACATAATTTAGTTAGTAAATTAGGGATTCGATTCTTATGAATGAAAATACTACACGATCGCAATAACTTTATCTTATAACGGGCACATCCAACTGAAACCTAAAATAATCGAGAACCCATAGATTATTTTATAGTATAACGTGACATACACTTGAAGCCTTAGAATTCGTTCGTGGGTCCTAAAAAGTCCATCCACCAAGAGAAGGAAAATGGAAGATAGAGAAATGAACCAAAATGCCGTGTTTTTTACGTGTAGTAAATCTTATCTTATATTATCATGCATAGACGGTCCAGGAAATTTGTTAAGAAAGTGGAATTCAATAGAGTGATGAACGAAATGATTTAAGATGAGAAAATAAGATAATATAATAAAAATCGCATAAAATTATGTCAAATTTTATATGAAATCTCATAAAAATTATTATAAATAATTTATATCTTTTAATAAATCCATGTATTAAAAAAATAAAAGTATGGTGATAATTTTATTAATTATACTACTAACTCATCTTTTTTTTTTCATCTTAATCGCTTTTGTGATTATGCCTTTTCCCGCTCTTTATTGTTAGTAGAGTACAAGGATAATATTCGAAAATACAATGTTTGCGAACTGATTAATGTTCTAAGTTGGATGAGTTGATACACGATGATTAAAATTTTCTTTGGATCTTGTCGTTTTTAATGTGGAGCAAAAACTTAATTTAGTAATTTTATCGGAATATTAATAATCGGTGCATAGCAAAGGGTCATCCTCTCATCTTATTCTTGTGGATGTTGATGAGCACGTAGTGGGCAGGAGGAAAAAGGATTCGGAAATGGAATCCCTAGCCTAGCCACCCCCATCTCGTTCCACATCTTCTTTCTCCACTGCGTACTCCACTCATGATCCCATTATTTGTGCCTGTGATTCTTATCTCACCCACACAATTAATTCATCGTGGATGCCCTCGAGCGAGTCGGCCAACTCCCCAAGTTCACGGGTGTGCTTCTCTTGCCCAGCTGTCCTAGTCATGAGTCGATCATATGGAAGGATCATATCGACCACCAAAGACGTCGGGGCCAGGACAAACTGTTTGTTTGTCGCCCTCAAAGCACCTGTCCAGTGTCTGTACTTTCTTCTATTTAGTAACTTTTGGGACCTCAAGAATTGCCGGAAATTATATAGCAAACGCACTAAAGGCATCCAGTTCATCACGCATTCACGATCACCGACTGACAACACGAGACCTAGACATGAGAGCGTCCTCTCAATGCCTGTCTATTATGATCTATATTAGTCGAATCACATCTAGGTGAAAGAAACCCTATCCAGGCCGGGTCCCCCATGATCATGCACTGCAGAGTATAATTCTCGTCTGCATCAGTATTATTATATCATCCATTATATATACCAGTTGTTGAAAGTGAATATATTCACTGCACAGCACATAATTCCTTCATAGCACAGAGAGAGAGAGAGAGAGAGAGAGGCCTAATTCCTTACACGATTTTTAAATGAAAAAAAAAGAGAATAATCGATATTCATGTCGCCTTCTCTCGGATGGAATGTGGTCAATGCCTAGCTAGGGCTAATTAGTTCGACGATGGCGAGGAGAAAAGGGTTTTCATGCAACCATGTCGATCTGGATTTGAGATCCAGATATTTATGACCCAGTTTTCAGCTCTCTCTTTTTCTAATGAATACAACATCATTTTTTCAGTATAATATATAGTAGTTGTCTACATTATAGTTTTAAAAATCAAACCGAACTTTTCGGTTCGACTTGGAACCGGCCACTCACTCGATTAAATTTTCAAAATAGATCCAATTGCACTTTAAATATAATTAGTTCAAATTGAACCGACCGGTTCCTAATAGGACCAATAAACCCAATTGAACAGGTAAAAAACCGACCGACTTAAAATTATAAAAATAAAAATCTATTATAGTGTATATATTTTATTTCAGTAGACTTATATTTATATTTTACGTTGAATTTAAAATTAATATAATTATTATATTATTGGTTTTGTTATAAACTATTGTTAAATTATGATATTATGTTAATTTATTAATAATATTATACTATTAGTATCATTTATTAAATATACGGTTAGACCTATTAAACTCTTGATATGACCCACGAACCTATAAATTCATACCTTGATCAGTTCTTGATTTGATCCGATTTTAAAAATTATGGTCTATATTCTATTATAAGATATGGAGAACATATTCTAAATAGCAACAGGGGAGATATTGATAATAATTTTTTTTCCAATGAGAAAACATAGTATTATTACTAAAAGATTATTTTTATAATCGAAAAAAAATCTCAATATAAAGCGATTTTTTTTATTTTTTTTTTCTTTTGGGTACATCCTTCATTATCTATAATCATGTAGCAGTGTCTCGGGGGTCGCTGTGAAGAGCAGAATAACGAGCCAAATGGGAGGGGTTGGACTTCCATCCGGGTTCCATAGCAGACTGAATGTTGTGCATCATGTTAGCTAGGGTTAGGTCGATTGTAACTGCGATGCGATTTGTGATCTCGATGGGAATCCTCTGTGATGTTATATACATATTCCTCCAAATCCTCCCAATCCATTATCGCGGCACCATAAATTTGGCTATCTAAATGCTATAATTAGTGCTATATACGTGTCATCATTCACAAAATTTATAATGGTAGGTCAAATCGAATTGTAGGCGTACCGTGAGGTACGGCACCCTTAAGATTAGAGTTGACCGAGCAATTTAAATTGATTTTTGGTGGTTTGATCTCACGTTCTCTCTTCACGTGGGCGTCTTCTTTTAAACGGTGCCGCCGTGCGCCTAAACAATGGTTGTTTGGCCTGCTGTCGTGGGATGGGAGGACGATGTGGATTTCTTGTGAGTGTCGACTACTACTAGTCTACAACTACCTTCCCCCGTAGGACGGTGATGACGTGGAGGGAGATCTGCGCGCTTGGTTAGTGGCTTGCCTTGCTGGCAGGATGATAACGGGTGACGTCCAACCGACGATTTTTACCGCCTTTGAGTTTTTATTTATTTTCCCCGCAAAGGTATAATATTATATAAAAAAAATTAATAAGAAAAATTCTAAAATATAAAATCAATATAATCACCTATTAACTTTAGGGTTGCTCAGTTGAGAGATACTATACTATTGAACTATAAACATTATATAACTATCGAACTAAATTATTTTGAATCGATTTTATAGTTCGGTTAACCGATTTAAGCCACTTAAAAATATAAAAATTAACAAATCAAATATAAATTGAACCAAAATCAAACAAAAATCACACCAAAATACTAGAAAATAGAAAAAAAACTTAAAAATAACAAAAAGGAAATGATTAAAATTATATAAAATTTAATTAAATATATCTTAAATATATAAGATTAATCTTTAAAAAGTTATTTGGAATGAAATTTAGTTTGAAATGATAGAAAATATGCTATATAATGATAAAATAATATATCTCTAACTATTTTTTAATTTTTTTTAAAAAAATATTTATAATGTGTTTATATTTTATTTTTACTGTATTTTAAACATTTTTAAAAATATATAATTAGATAGTTTGATTAAATTAATCGAATCGTTTGAATTTAATAATTAACCGTATCACTTCATCCTAAAAAAAATGTTATATAATAATAAGTTTCATCTTCAACTAGTTTTTTCTGTTTGGTTCGATTCGATTTGATTTAATTCTCAAATTTTTTATGAGCAACCCTAGTTAACTTAAATTCTTGCATAGTATATGAAATCTAATATTCTGCCAAAATATGAAATTTTTACATTTTTTTCCTATTTACTGACGACATGTTAAGCCTAATCCTAGATTTGACGTATGAAGCTTCTTGAGCCCCTCCACATTAGGCTTCGTGTGATGAGCAGCAATCGCATAAAACCGGGGTAGTGTCCCCCGCATTATTCGAAAGGCTGGAAATTTCCGTATCCGTTTTTCTAACTAGCTCCAAAATCATATTGAAGCCGTATGAGCATGCTGTAATACTCTATATAAGATAAATAATTTTTATGGCGGCCGCAGCTGATATATCCTATCCAGCTGTTATATATATAAATAATTCGGCCCACAATTGTGATGGAATCACTAAAAAAAATTAGAAAAAAATAGTGATTTGGTATAATGGTGTGATACTTAAATTAATAATTAAAATATTAAAAATTTAATTGTTATTATAATATTTATCTAATTATTTTATTTATCTATTTTTATATATTACTTTAAACTAATTGGTGTTTTATATAATTAGAGGAAAAAAAGAAAACAAAGAGGATGAATATTCCCATGTCATCGTGCTAAAGTCGTGCAGCATATTAATCAGTCCGGATAATACACACGCACGTTATCGAGTCAATATACCAAGTCAGATACGGGACGATCGAGAGTTGGGCGGACACGGAGTGGTGGCGTCGCGAGGGTTCAGCCGCCGAAATAAAATACATATTTTTTTGGCGGGTAAAATCACGTTTCTTTGTGGAGACTCGCCGCCGAATCACTGGATTGCCACGCGAGCACGCCCATGGACTTACGGTATACTGGCCCGTAGAGTGTAAGGATGCCTCCGCAACGAATTAGCCCTTGATGGCGTAGGAGATTTACCATCATACCACGCGAGAAGCTTCCCCGTGGCAGCCGTCACTCGCCGACGGCCATAATTTTTCCCCTGTATATTTATTTGCTTTTCAGAGTGAACAGAAGAAATGGACATTTCTCTCTCTCTCTCTCTCTCTCTTTTTTCCTCCCATTTTCTGCCAATTTGGGTTTTTCCAATATGATATTCAGAATTTCAGAGGCGTTCAGAAAAAAAAATGAAGCAGAAGGAGAAGGGGAAAAAATGATGATATTCAGTGGCCACGAATTTTTTTTTACTTGAATAAGCAAATATGCAGATATGCAGTAGCAGTTATTGCTATTCAGCAAAAAAGAAAAGGGTAAAAAAATATTGCCATTTTTGCCAGATTTTTTAACCTATCGGGGCCGGGATTGGTGCGATTGACTCAAAGATTCAGATCCGGAATGCGAATTGGGCGACGTTATCAGTGGCCCCGCATTCCATAGAATTCAATGAGGAAATTGATTGACATTGAAATACTATATCACTGCGGGGATTGGGTTGCAGAAAGCGGTGGTGTGAGAATTCAGGAGCAAAAATCGAATCTTCCCGTCTGTTCACGAAATGTATAGCAAAAATCGAACCAATTATCATATGGTCCGTTATGGCTTCAGTCCCGTTTGGTGCGCAGGAATGAAATCGTAATCGGAGTGGTCATTCCACTCTCCGATCCTATTCCTTGCACTTGGTTGTGCAGAAAAAGATATAGTAATTTTATTGAACAATGTTACAAATACACCTAAATAATTAGAAATTTTAATTATAAAATCATAGGAGATTTTAAAATATAAATTAAATTCATCAAAGCTTTTAAAAAGAAAATATAGATTTATGAACATTTAAAACATTACCAAAATTTTACCAAATTATAGATATAAATATAATTTGTAAACAAATGGTAATGAGCATTCATTATTATTCCATTTAATCCTAAAGATTATTCCGATTCCATTGATATATCAAATAGCCCCTACATCAGGATGCCCTTCAATTTTCCACACCTAGGGAGAAAAAGAATTAACACAATTAAGTAAAATGTTCTATGCTATTCCTCGGTGGCAAGCCCAAGCCTTATCCTCGCCGCCGCCTGTGTTTCGTTGATATGTGACTCGACCATGATTGGAATCCCAGCAAAAATTTTTAATAAAACGAACCGACCCAAAGGTTAATTAAAAGAAAAATGAACCGTTACTCGTCATTTAATTTTGTTAAATAAAATTTTATATTAAAATTATATCAGCAATAATTCTTATTTTTTTAATAAAATTTAATTATTCGGGATCAGTACAGTACCCACAACAAGTTGTTAGGGATCAACAAGGCTAAGCTACTCTATTTATAATAAATAAAAAGGGAATAAATTACTCAAAAAAATATTTCTAGTCAAATTAGACCCGTTCACTGCTACTACCTCATCCCATTGCTCTTACCAATAAAAAAACATTTATATTCATAACACTGCCTTAAATTGAGGAGCAACCGGGAAAAAAGGCGATTATTAATGATGATAAAGTACCCTTTCTTCTTCTTCTTTTCCCTCAATGAGCTAGTAGCAAAGTCGGATCTAAATATCTTAAATAAAAATTTATAATTTAATTAAGTTATTTCTTTATAAATTAATTAAACTTAATTTTAAATTAACCAGAATTAAATGTTGTATATCCAAACTATATTGCTGGAACGATAAACGCTCATCCTTTTTTGGACAGCATATAATTGCCAAGAAATTGTCAAATATATCAATGCCAAGGATATTAGAGTAATTTCTGGTGGAAATAAATTAAGGTGACTCCGTAGGTTGACAAATTTTTTAAATTCAAAATTTCTTGTTTTCTACTAATTTAAAACGTTATATTTACCCAAAAGAAATTAATTTGGCTTGGAGGGCACAAATGAGAACCGCATCATGCTGGCCAGGTCAAAAAAAAATTATTAAAGATCACGAGAAGCGGGTGCACCCCCAGCTATTAAGATGCGACGACCACCGGATTATTACCCATTCTCTCTCTACTCTACTCCGACGAGCCTTTCTCTCTGTAACTTAATGAGCACTTTTGTATTCTTTCTCCTCTCTCTTGACCCACCCGACCCGAGAAGAGATAGGAACTGACCACGGTTAGGTATATTAACCATGGTCGAGTCAGGCGAGGCAGCCTTTAAAAGGGGTGCCCCCGGCGGAGCTCCATTCCTCACCCATCGCCATACCTCATTTGCACTCTACTTCAAGACCGCAACTTCGATGACCGAACATTAGGCTCCCACCTTCTTCCTTCCTTGCTATTGATCACTAGCTTGCTTCTTGGGGTCTCTTGTCGGCTTCCTCGGTAGGTCCCAATCGCTGTCTCCGGTCCGATCTCCTCCATTTCTTTCTTTCTTTCTTTTTTTTTTTCTGTCCTCTTCCCTCTCCCTCACTGCATAAATCCCGGTAACCGAGAATCGTCTGGCCTGGAGACAGGCCGCCGTCCCTGCACCTTCACGGTGCAAGGCTGTCGACTGCCTCCGGTGAAAATTTTGAACTTTGTTTCTGGACAATCTCGGACCTTTTTTTCCCCCACTTTCCTCTTGCGGACAAGACAATCTCGAATGTCTAATTTCCTGGAGAACTGCACCACGCAAATGGGATCCGGCTGTCCTAGCTTGACGGGTTGCGGTCGTTGTCTCTCACGACCAGACTCACCCGAACCGATCGTGATGTTTAGCTTATTTTCTTGAGCAATTCACGTCACCGGTCTCCGATTTACGGTGCATCTCTCCACAGGAGTGAGGTTGGAACCATGTGAACCGGTCAGGACGTGGTCTGGTGAACGTTTGCAGATAACTTGCTGATGAGAATTAGCCCCCAAAAGGGAAAATCACGTCACATCCACGTGGCAGACAAACACTTTTTAATGGTCCGCGAAGCGTGTTGTACATGCTTCGGAAATATTTTTATGGTATTAAATAACTTATTCCCGCATGATATTCCCCATTAAAGAAAGTGAAGATATGATAATAATAATAATAATAATAATCTGACTTCCTCAATTATTTTTATCCCATGTCTGGATGGAAAATTAAAATGTGCTTTAAAAGCTCTTTTTTATTTTAATTTTTACCTTCGTATTTTGAAATGATATTACCATTTATTCTCCCCGTTTGGCTTGCATTGACTGATTATTAGGGTACCGCGAAATGTTATCGTTGTCATCCTCATCCCTGGTTTGTCTGCTTCAAAGTTATCCTTTACGCAGGGGAAAACTGAACAGAGCAGCAGTAGAATGACACGTATATGATTGTATGAAGCCGCGAGTTTCCCATGGTTCAGTTGCCTGCAGTGACATGACATGAAAAAAATGCCTTCTTTTTTAAGATAAAACGTCTTCTGAGCTGGGAAATTTGGGTTTTTTTTTTTCCAGGGCAGAGAGAAGGAATGGCCGGGAACGAGAGCAACAATGAGTTCAGCTTCGGGAACGGGCCGGCGAGGAACGGTCTGACGAAGATATCGACGCAAAAGAAGGGGAATGGCATCTGCCACGATGACAGCACCCCGCCGGTGAAGGCCCAGACCATCGACGAGCTCCACTCCCTGCAGAGGAAGAGGTCAGCCCCAACAACACCCATCAAGTCCGCCACCTCCCCTGGCGGCTTCGCCAGCGCGGTCTCTGAGGAAGAGCGCCAGAAACAGCAGCTCCAGTCCATCAGGTAATAATACCGATCGTTTCCGGTTAATGACCGGATGAAGGTAAAATTATCATCAATCCAATCGAGGTCGTGGGATGTGTAAATTGGATTGGAGGATTGATTATGGGGATCGGGGTGGGGGCCCTGCTGACGGCGTGGTGGTTGGACGACGAATCAACAATCAGAGTGTCCGTGTCCGATGAACGTCGGAATGTGTGCCCAATCTGGTGAATGACGAGATTAGGATATGTGGCAGCTTTTTGCAACTGCAAAACAAATGGGTTTTTTTTTCGGCCGGGTCCCCAGAATCCGATGAGGCCTATACGTCTTTTATATTTTAGGTGAATTATTATTGATATTTATGAATATTTAATTTATAAAATAAAATAAAATAAAAAAGGGGGAAAAATATTCACCCTATAGAGTGAGTGGGGCCCTCAGCCCTCTATCTCTAGCTGCCCAGCTTGTCATAGTACCTATCTGAGTTAATATTTGAATTTTCTTCCCTAAGATCTAATATTTAATTTAATTTCTTTTTAACAAAAAAAATAATGCCGGATATGAATTAGGAAAAGGGAGGATAGAATTGTTGATGAAATTTACTTGACGGTGCAGTTTGCGCAGGAGCTATTATCGCATTGAACTTTGTGATTTTATTTTATTTGCATATTTTATTTTGTTTGGTGCATTTAATGTAATTATGGATTTATCTGTCTGTTATTGGTTGGTGATTCTCGTGCATTTATTAATTTTATGTTATTGTAATAATAAACAGTGCGTCGCTAGCATCGTTGACTCGGGAGACAGGGCCGAAGGTGGTGCGGGGGGACCCAGCCACCGCGCGGAAGGCTGAGACGCCCAAGGTAGCCCATGTGACCCACACCCACCCACACTTCACCCCCACCATCGCCGTCAGCGACAGCGCCCTCAAGTTCACCCACGTCCTCTACAACCTCTCCCCTGCAGGTATATTTTCCTGCTACTCGCTCCTACCATCGCTCATACTATGTGCCGCTAGAAACTTAGAGGACGATGAGAATGGATGGAGTTCATCTGAATTGTTCGTTGTCGAGCTTGCTCGTTGGTAGTAGCTCGTGCCTCGTGGTATTGACCGTCAATCGAGTTTCTCACCTGCACCCTTTGAATAATCAGTGCAATTTGACTGCGGTAAAGCTTCGGCAGGCGGGATTAATGTGATCTTCTCTAAATCATTCCCATGTTTGAAAGTGGATGAGGAGAAACATTATGGAAGACGACTACAAGGGAAAAAAAGGGATTTTTTAGTTAACGGCTTTAATAATTGAACATAATCTCTGAAACTTACGGTGTGATTTGCAGAGCTGTACGAGCAGGCCATAAAGTATGAGCAGGGTTCTTTCATCACATCAGGTGGTGCTCTGGCCACCCTATCTGGTGCTAAGACCGGTCGGTCTCCCAGGGATAAGCGCATCGTCAAGGATGACATCACCGAGGTTGAACTTTGGTGGGGGAAGTAAGTCGTCACTCTCTTGGTTAATCTACCATAATCTATAGTTGTGAGTTACTGTCATTTAACGTGGGTACGTCCTTTCCGTGCATAGTTGTGCAGTAAATTGCTAGCGAAATGATTCATCTGTAATGGCACTTTATGGGCAGGGGCTCGCCTAACATTGAGATGGACGAGCACACTTTCCTGACGAACAGAGAAAGAGCAGTGGATTACTTGAATTCTTTGGACAAGGTCAATTTTCTAAGTCTCTCCTAAGCATATGATTTATTTCTCGCTTTTGTTGTCTTAGTAAGTTTGAAAAAGTCACCCAATACTTCTGTATGTCTTAAGGGTATATGAACAATAAATGCTCGATGAAAAGCATAACAGCTTGAGTTGTAACACAATGTTATCTTTTTGATGATAACGATGTGAGTGATGGCATCACCGTCGCTTTATCCTCGGTGAAGCAACTGTGTCTTGTTTTAGGGTGATATTTAATTTTGTCCAGTGCTGGTAGGAATTTTCAGAGCAGCTTCTTCCATGTCTCCATCGCCATGTAACTTTATTTGTCACTGTAGATGGAATGTCGCTTTCAGAGCCACCGCCAGTGAACAGTAGCTGCTTATTACTTTTGGGGATCAGATTATCATAGAAGCTTGTCTCCTTAATTATCTGATGGTTTCTGTCCCACTATGGGTCATCTGATCTGATTTTCTGTGCAGGTATTTGTGAATGATCAATTCCTTAACTGGGATCCGGAGAACCGAATCAAAGTCCGCATTGTTTCAGCAAGAGCCTACCATTCCCTGTTCATGCACAACATGTAAGTGGAACTGGTTGCACTTGATCCTTACGGTTCTTCTTTCCAATGATGTCAGTCCTGTCAATAAAGGTTAAGCCCTGTCAGATAAGTTTCCCTAACGATGCATATGTCAATTCCTGAGCTAATGTTCATGGATATGCTATATTTTCATTTTGCTGTATGCTGTATGCTGTAATAATAAGTATATGCCAGGGAAGGAAATAGGTAAGTAGTCAAATTTAAATCGCAGAGAAATAAAACACTAGTGGTATGGGCCGATAATTGGTGTGGGGTTGGCAGGTGCATCCGACCCACACCTGAGGAGCTGGAGGATTTTGGTACTCCAGACTTCACTATATACAATGCTGGGCAGTTCCCGTGCAACCGGTACACCCACTACATGACATCGTCCACTAGCATAGATCTTAACCTCGCCAGGCGAGAGATGGTCATTCTTGGGACCCAATACGCCGGCGAGATGAAGAAGGGGCTCTTTAGTGTCATGCACTACCTTATGCCTAAGCGTGGAATATTGTCCCTCCATTCGGGCTGCAATATGGGCAAAGATGGCGATGTTGCCCTCTTCTTTGGTCTCTCAGGTAAAGTATCCCCACGTCATCGGAGCAAGATGTGGCCAAATTTTGGGGTGCCAATCCGGTCCATCCGTGCCTGTCCTCGACCACTTTATAAGTCCCATCTTTTAGGCCTGAACTTGGCATTTTGTAGATGTTTTCTTCCTGAGTATGTCTAACTGGTGCTTATGGGGTTCCGTTTGAATCTAGGTACTGGAAAGACGACCCTGTCTACAGATCATAATCGATACTTGATTGGTGATGATGAGCACTGCTGGAGTGACAATGGTGTGTCAAACATTGAAGGTGGTTGCTATGCCAAGTGTGTTGATCTCTCCAGAGAGAAGGAGCCTGACATCTGGAATGCCATCAAGTTCGGGACCGGTAGGTCTCATGTCTCATTTTTCATCCTTTGGTACCCGTTGCTCGGTCGATCCATCCAAAGATATGCCCAAATGACTTGATGATTGTCGATGCAGTGTTGGAAAATGTGGTCTTTGATGAGCACACCCGCCAGGTTGATTATGCTGATAAATCAGTTACAGGTTTCTTTCTTTCTTTCCTCTGACTCTTGGGAGCCCATCAGTGCTTTGAGACTACCATCTTCACTTCTTCAGTTTCCTAGCAGTATATAGAAGGCATGTTCTCATGCTGTTTTTGCTCTTTTGTTGTTGCAGAGAACACCCGAGCAGCTTATCCGATAGAATATATCCCAAATGCAAAGATCCCCTGCGTGGGCCCACATCCAAAGAATGTCATCCTCTTGGCATGTGATGCATTTGGCGTGCTCCCACCAGTGAGCAAGCTGAGTCTTGCACAGACCATGTACCATTTCATTAGTGGCTACACTGCTCTTGTGCGTCTTGAATACCTTCTTTTAAGATTTTGGGCGGCCACCACTAATTTGGTCAAATGGGCAGTTTGGATTTGTATGAAGTAAATATGTTTTGATACATAGGTGGCTGGGACAGAGGATGGAGTGAAAGAACCGAGGGCTACATTCTCAGCTTGCTTTGGAGCTGCCTTTATTATGCTGCACCCAACCAAGTATGCTGCAATGCTGGCTGAGAAGATGCAGAAGCAGGGGGCCACTGGGTGGCTTGTTAACACCGGCTGGTCAGGTGGAAGGTATTGATTCTGACAATATGCAAGTATCTAGATCTTATCAGATGTCCCTTGATAAATATCTTCAGATAATGAGAATTATGAACTAAGAAATGGTGTTCTTGTTGTCCGATTGCAGCTATGGGTCAGGCAGCCGCATTAAGCTGCCCTTCACAAGGAAGATCATCGATGCCATCCACTCAGGCAGCCTCCTGGATGCAGAGTACAAGAAGACCGAGGTTTTCGGTCTTGAGATCCCCACCGCCGTCAAGGGTGTCCCTTCAGAGATTCTGGATCCAGTCAACACTGTAAGCTGTGCTTCTCATTTACTTCGGCTCTCTTTAAGTTTGTTTATCTCCGGCTATGAACTTCTCTTGCAATTACCAGTTTCCACCTTTCGTGCTCGTGGGATTTTCTGTGATTGAAAACATAAGATCTGTTTTTGTTTCTTGAAATTATAGAAAATGGGAGGAACCGGATCTATTTCTACATTTGAACCCAAACAGAATCTATGTTATGCTCTCTGGAAATTACCTAAGATCCGGTTTCTCTGCTGTATTTCCGCAGTGGGCAGACAAGAATGCGTACAAGGAGACGCTGCTGAAGCTTGCTGATCTGTTCAAGAACAATTTTGAGACGTTCACCAACTACAAGATTGGCAAGGATAACAGGCTGACTGAGGAGATCCTTGCTGCTGGTCCGATCTTTTGATCCGAATCTCGACGATGAAGAAAACAATAATAAAAAGCTTGTGTGGGGTGTGTTAGTAGTACTGGAAATAATAGAGCTGGGTCCTTGACATCGTAATTTTTCGGACCACCTTGTGTAAAAGAATGCCCTTATGGAATTTGCCAGTGGAACATGAACGGCTGTTGTTCGAAATACATTTGTCATCTTCAGTTTGGCAGCTCTACAGGGAATTTGCTTTGATGATGTTTCACCCCGAGTATCAACCACATGAGGGCACATGCTGGCTCTGTGCGTGGCACAAACAAGAACATCTACCATAGTTTAACTCATTGGGCCCATGATTATCTTCTGGGTGGGATGGATGGGCGACGACTGGACTGAGAGCTGCATTTCGTGGGTAGTCTGGTATGGCCCATGGAAGCATTAAACAATTGGAGACCAGAGATATGGGATATCTTCGGCAAAGCATCCAAGCACAGATCACAGGCAACTTACAATGAGGTCCTTTCCTTATCAGCTCCTCTCCTCTTTCCATCCCAATTGTATTAATAGGAGGTCTGCTAATTGTTAATTTGGTTCCTCGAATAGGCACCTAGCTAGGAAGTATCTCTTTCCGTAGCTATAGAATCGACCTTCTTCAAGGAACTGAACTTTCAGCATCAATATGTCAGGAAACTCAGTAACCCTACATATTGATAGGCTACAGAGACAGCGAGGAACCTTCCTTCCTTCATTGATCCATGGGTGAAGAACCGTGTCAATTAACTCATCGGAATCTAAGCCAAACCTGGTTAGTTTAACCAGTGCATCCAATTCTTCTTGGACTTGGACCGCTCTAACCGCTCTAGGGTCGAAACGGTAAACTGTTGGGTGATGCAGATAGTAAAACTATGACATGTACGACACAGGGATCGATGATTTTAAATTCTCGTTGTATCATGACACATATATTATTCATATGCATCATATATTCTNATCGATGATTTTAAATTCTCGTTGTATCATGATATATATATTATTCATATGCATAATATATTTTTATTAAATTCATTATGGACCCACAAGAGATCGGATCCGCTTTCACCTTAAAATCTAAACTAAAAAATTATGGTTCTCAATTTTCTTATAAACTCAAAATTTTCTATTTATTTAGTCGATGTGCAANTATTAAATTCATTATGGACCCACAAGAGATCGCATCCGTTTTCACTTTAAAATCTAAACTAAAAAATTGTGATACTCAATTTTCTTATAAACTCATAATTTTCTATTTATTTAGTCGATATGCGATCGCATTTTTTAATACCTGCCCTCATGTGACAATGTGGTCTACTTTGTCACGTGTCATTAAACAACCACTTTCAATAATTATCTAAAAGCTGTATATTTCTCTTCATGTCTCGGACGAGAGGAACAACTAATCATAAACTAGGCAATTTTCTTTCTTATTTAACCTTATATCAATTGATTACAAACCGGACTTCCGAAATCGAATAGGGTGAAGTATGAGCTGCCAACTCTAATACCATATTAAATTTCTACCAGACTTATAAGAGTAGTGAGTTCATGTCTAATCTAAAAGATTGAGCAGATATGTGATATAACTCAATCATCATATAAGTTTACAACTTTCTTTTCATTTGGTCGATATTGAATCATATATATATGTTAACCTTTTAAGTATTTTGTGAATTGTGCTGTAAAATATCTAAACCCGGTNACAACTTTCTTTTCATTTGGTCGATATTGAATAATATATATGGTAACCTTTTAAGTATTTTGTGAATGGTGCTGTAAAATATCTAAACCTGTTAATAAACAATCATCAAACCCCAAACTGCACGTATAGAATATATCTATATAAAAAATCCTCCCTTCAACTTGTGGATGCCACAGTTTCAACCCAAGCTATGAATTTTAAATAGATGTCTTCCAATCTTGATGGAGAATCTTTAAATCATAACCTGCTGTCGGAGCTCTCTCACAAGTGGACTCAAAGTTAGATCAGTCGGGTTGTACACAACACTTTGAGAAAGAGAATGGGAATTATAGCACTTATTCTGCAGAGGGAGGGCGACAGCACAGATTCGCCTTTAGCCATTGGAAGGAACTATTGATGATTGGTGTTCATTCAACCCAATAAGGAAAAGAAAAGAGAAAAAAAGAAAAGAGAAGGGGTACAGCTAAGCAACGTTCTAAACCGCAAAGCAAGCCTCATAATCCGCCATTATCAAATAAATAATTAGATTTGCTTTGGACATACTACTCATCAGCATATCCTGCCGGTCATTAATTTTCTTTTCGTCCATCCATATCCACCATTAAAGCAAAGGACCGACGTGGACTTTGTAAGGGGTAAAGCCTCATACATACATACATGCATATGTACACACACGAAAAACACGTACTAGAAATACTATAAACAATGGTTGTTTCTGATATGCACGAGATACTTCGGGAGGCACAAAGTAGATCAAGAAGAATCTCGCAATAAACAAGATCAAAAATTATAAAAAAAAGCAAGAAACTAATAAATAGTTGCCCGTTGCGAAGCGGGTCATTGAAGGATCAAGTCGGAAGTTTCGTATGAGAAATTCAATAATCTCCCAAAATGTTGTCGGAGAAGCAGATACGATATCCATTGGTATACAAAACTTGCACTTTCAATTTAAGGGTCAGTTTCAACATGGTCCCCCGAATTCATATCCATCTCATTTCACTCCCCCCATCGATTTGGCATCTCCCTCTTTATGAGAATGAGCTCAATTTCGACTCCCCGCAGTTGTTTTCTCCGCTAGAACCAAATTGCCAAGATCTATCAGCAAACCCTCGATACGAAGTCTAAGGATAGGATTACATGTGCGTGGATTATATAGGAGTTTGCCCAAGTGATTAGTACTTGGACAGGGAGGTGGGTAAACTTAAGAGTGGTCACAGTGCACAAATTTGACTGGCGATGGTGATTTGATTAGCCTGTGTCAATAATTTGGACAATGACACTTTTACAATCAAATTTTATAATGCACACTTGCCGGTTGCAGGGTTTGGATTGAGACACATCCATTTGTTGAGAAAAAATTATTAGCCTATTTGAAATAAAAAATCACGCCTCAAATTAAAATATACACAGAATATCAGTACGAAAAAGTTAAAAATCGATTCTATCTTATAATTCTCACCCTTTCCTCTATAAAAAANGAAAAAGTTAAAAATCGATTCTATCTTATAATCCTCACCCTTTCCTCTATAAAAAAAAACGAAAGAAAGATATAGCACCAATCCATTTCCGTTTCACGGACGACACATAGAGAGAGAGAGCATAGAATATAATTTCACACGTGGGAATTTATAGCTTAGTAGACAGTTTTGTATGGAGCTCTCATGATTATATAACTCCAAGGAGAAGAAACGCCTTCATAGCTGTGGAAACGACAATCGCACGACAGCTAGCAAGAATCAACAAGGTCAGCTTTCCGATGTTCTGATGTTATATGATGTCTAGTTTCGACCAGTTAAGCTGCCTGTTTTCACCCTTCTCTTCTTGATCTGAGCAAACACGGCGCGGAGGATACAGTCTTTTTAGTTCTGATAAGACGATTCATGCTTCTCATCTTTCAGATCGAAAAGTGTTTGAGGATCGGACAAATTTAAGGAGCATCAATGGAGACACTGTCTGCAAGATGGTTGTCTGACCTGGTAAATTGATGCTCTTCACTTCCTTTCTCAACTTACCGCTTAAATGATAGCATTTTCCCAGGAGATAATAATCCCGAAGCGTATCTCTTCCGGTTGATGTTTACCAGGAAATGGATGACTACAACTTCAATTTTCATTCCCACCCGAACCCGTGTAACAATGATCATCGGTCCACGGGGCTGAACTTGGAACATGTCCAGCTGCAACAGCAGCAATATCTGTTCTCGCAGAAAACCCTAGCTACTTGCAGCGGTTCATCAATCGAAAGCTCGCAAACAACGAGCTGTTTCGAGAGGCCTGTGAAACAGTTGAAGACCAACACCGGCTGGACTTCAGGCACAGGTGCGACCACCGATCAGCAACTCTCTCATAATCCCAGCCCTGGGAACTCAATCTCCACGGCCTCATCGTCTCACCTCCTCTCCTTTGGTTCCACGACTTCGATCCCGAAGGATGAGGCAGTTTCTCAAGGGTACGTGCAATTCACTTCTCTGGGGACGGAGGGTACCTGTGGGGGACAGAAATGCATTCCGAAGAGTGCAAATAAGAGGGCTTGTCCCACGATGAGGACTCCATCAAGCGCTCTAGACCACATAATGGCCGAGCGAAAGAGGAGGGAGAAGCTCAATCAGCGGTTCATCGCTCTCTGTGCCATCGTTCCCGGCCTCAAGAAGGTACTAATTTCTACCTCTCCATTCTAAACTGTAAGACTAGCTAATTACCCAGATTTGCTTCTTTATGCCCGAGCGATTCCACTGATTCATCGCCCATTGTACTGGTGTCAATCATTTGACCTTTCTGTTGGCCATTAAATGACTGCATACTCGAGATAGTTCAGTCTTTTTCCTTTTCGATGATAGTTTATACACACCGAGTTATCGTATACTGCGTACATATATTATGTGAACATACTAGTTTTTGTTATGAAAGATTTTGCTATAAAGCTGTAATCCGAATCGATACACCGATGTCACAGGTGGATAAGGCCTCTGTTCTGGGAGATGCTATAAAATACTTGAAACTGCTCCAAGAGCGCGTTAAAGTCCTAGAGGAGCAAACAAGGAAGAAAACAGTGGAGTCGGCAGTTATCATTAAGAGGAGCCACGTTTCCGGAGCTGATGATATTTCACCTTGCAACAATAACTCCGATGGTCAGCTAGACGATACGCTGCCAGAAATCGAGGGCCGAGTTTCAGACAAGGATGTCCTGATTAGGATTCACACCGACAAGCGTAAGGGGTTTGTACCGGCAATAGTTCGTGTGATAGAAAATCTTCACCTCTCTATTGTCAACAGCAGTATCGTGCCCTTCGGACCCTCCAATCTCGATATTACCATCGTCGCTCAGGTATTTTGCTCTCTCATCGCCCCCCAATTCACCACGCCTTNTCTCTCTCTCTCTCTCATCGTCCCCCAATTCACCACGCCATTTTATGGTAAAAGTTCTTCGATTTTCCACACTCAAAGCCCTTCCACCTCCTTGTAGCAATAAGGTTGTGCCAAAGAAATTATTCACTGTGAAAACTGGTCACCGTAATAGCAACGCATACAATACGAATCTTTCTAATGCAGATGGAGGATGAATTCTGCATCACAGCAAAGGATCTCGTAAGAAAATTGCGTGCTGCATCTGTGGAGTTCATGCGACACGCTTGACTTGAAGAATCATGTTTACCGTGATGTATATATATACTATGTAGCATGTTTTATCTGTGAGTGACAACACACTTCAGGAGTCGATGGTTTGCCTTCTGATCATTATTTTTGCGTGGTTAACCTGTTGTACCACGTCTGTGATGATCACCATCGATTCGGAAGTTGATAAGGATCATGTGTGTGATTGAGTTTATATGACTACAGTTTATCGATCAAACAATGTTTCTTATGCATGGAGCCGATGACGAATGATCTGTGGAGCAAGGATCAGTTTTCTTAACTTATGCCATGCATGTAACCTTTGGGTCTTCCCATTGAGCTAAGGAAAAAAAAGAGGAAGCTTGGCGTAAGGTCGATCGTGCAGAGCGTGAAGTGAATCTATTCAGCATTGCAACTATGAGCAGTGACACCAGCAGCACTTTGAATTCCTTTAACCGAAAACAATTGTGAGCATTCATATGTATAGGAAACTATGATGCTTGAGCGCTGCTGTAATCTGCAGGATCCTTCCTTGCCTTCCCGCTTTCCGTGAAGACGAAGGGCTTCTCCTCCACATATGATCCCTGTCCCCATCCCATTTCTCCGCAAAGCCTCGGTAAACATCACCAAAAGCAGATTGAGAAGATCAAGATGGAGACTTCAATTTGTGCCACCCAGAGAGAGAGACTTGAAGATATTACCTGCGCTAGGCTAAGATAGTTCGACTCCTAATTCATAATTTGGATAATCTTGCTCTTTTCATGGATCGATTTGCCTCGAACTTGATCCAGATGTACTGAGTTTCCATAGATCGGTAGTCAATCTGAAAGAGGGGGAAAAGAAAAACCAGAAGCAATCGAAGGAAAACATTTTGGGCCCTGGGCTTGATTTCATCTGGGCCGGCCCATGCCAGCCCGATGCCACCGTTCTTCCCTCGCGCGCCCACTCTTGCCCGAAGCTCATTTCTTCCCTCACTGGCTTGGTGGATCGGGCTCCCTTCTTCACATATATCGTTGCATGTTCATCTTGTCACTGACCTGCGAGCTGTGACGATTGCCAGGTATGGCGACCTTGATATCTACCTCGAACCTCTCTTCTTCAACTCCAGTAATGTTCAATTTCTTCGACAGCAATAGCCTGCAAAAAAGTTCGTCATCTGTTACACCGGCTTGTATTTCCTTTGGTGAGGTTCATTTTCACTTCCCTGCAATTTCTTTTGATATTTAGACGAAAGCTCATTTCCAAAAAAGCCATTCTTTTTACAGGTCTTGCTAAAATCAAGAGGTTTTTATGTGTCAGCGCTGCGAAGAACCACTCAGCTTTAGAAACGAGAAAGACGAGTGATGAGAGAATTGTGCGTAGGAAGGGGTCCGGAAGTCGTTTTTTGAGTGAAGGGAGAGATAAGGATGACAAGTATGGACCGATTTGCCCGGGTTGTGGGGTCTTCATGCAAGACAAGGACCCCAATCTTCCCGGGTATTACAAGAAGAGGGAGAACATCCCTGACAAGGGAACTCTGGGGGACAAAGAGAATATGGAAGATGACTTTGGGGAGCTTGAGGAAGCAGAAGAGGAGGAGGAGGAGCAGAACGAAGAAGTCTTTAATGAGTTGGAAGATGAATTTGAGGAAAGTGAACTGAGTGTAGGAGATGAGGAGATCGATTGGGAGTCGGATGAGTGGGAGGAGGAGTTCTTAGATGAAGATGATGATTTGGACGAGTTGGATGGTTTCACTCCGGCAGGAGTTGGGTATGGTAATATTACTGAGGAGAATGTTACGGATAACACGAGGAAAAAATTGACGAAGGCAGAAAGAAAGAGATTGGCTCGTGAGGCTCAAAAGGAGAAGGAAAATGTTACAGTTTGTGCTCGGTGCCATTCTCTCAGGAATTATGGGCAGGTGAAGAACCAGGCTGTGGAAAATCTGATACCAGACTTCGATTTTAACAGGCTGGTCACAACACGGATGATGAAACCAACTGGGAATGCCAATTCAACTGTCATAGTCATGGTGGTCGATTGTGTGGACTTTGATGGGTCATTTCCAAAAAGAGTTATAAAGAGCTTGACCAAGGAACTGGAGGGAGTGAAGAACGATCCAAAGCTGAGCAAGAAGTTTCCCAAGCTTGTTCTTGTGGCTACAAAGGTGGACCTACTTCCTTCACAGGTTTCACCAACAAGGTTAGATAGGTGGGTACGGCACCGGGCTAAAGCAGGAGGAGCACCTAAGCTAAGTGGTGTCTACTTGGTCAGTGCCCGAAAGGATTTGGGAGTTCGGAACTTGCTATCCTTCATCAAGGAGTTGGCGGGTCCTCGAGGTGATGTATGGGTCATTGGGGCCCAGAATGCAGGAAAGTCCACCCTGATAAATGCTATGGGGAAGAAGGGAGGAGTAAGAATGTCAAAGCTTACCGAAGCCCCCATTCCAGGAACTACATTAGGGATACTGAGAATTGGAGGGATATTGTCAGCAAAGGCAAAAATGTATGACACTCCTGGGCTTCTACACCCATACTTATTGACAATGAGATTGAACAGGGATGAGCAGAAGATGGTTGAGATACGGAAGGAGCTACAACCTCGGACTTACAGGATGAAGGCAAGTGATCTGCTGTCCTAAAGATATTGCTACTTGCTTTCTGAGTTGGACATTTTGTGGCTTGTATGCTGTATACTCGTATTCTTGTTGCAGTACTTTATCCAACTATGAGATACGTGTGCTTGATTTGTGAAAAGTACCCCTCTGTGCAGGTTGCAACAAGTAGTTGGGGATTGTAGATATGAAAGAAAGACCACAGAAAGACAAAACTTTGCTCCTGTCTGCAAATTTGACGCCCCTATTAGGTTGTAATACAGTACTCATAATTGAGATCACCAGTCAAAACCGCATGGAATGCCAAATCCTGACAAAGTTTGTTGACACGTTTAGGGTCAACTTCCCATGCCCTCATTGTGGTGTTTCATGAGGAGATTGGACTTATTTGGATCAATGGGGCTGTCCTGTACTTAGTATTTCCCTGTAAAACCTTGCTGCAGAGATTTTGCTGAGTAAATCATAATTATGCTGTAGGATATATATCCATGACTATGTCCTGAAACGTAGTTAGTTGTTGAGGCTAGTTAAAGGCTCATGAGGCCTTTTACAAATGCTGCAATAATGAGTGCAGTCCTCCTTGTTCCTATCCACTCACTTAGGTCCCTTCCCATCACATGCAGTGTGAACCTGAGTTTCTAGTTGATGTTGTTGATTGTTTGTCCTGTTTCTTGTTCGGGCATTTTAAAGTTGTGTGGATGATTGCTGATGCTTTGCCTCTCCTTCAGTTATGATTAGCTTCCAATTAAAATTGGGCTGTAATTGGTTTCTCTTTGAAATATACAGGTAGCACAGGCTGTCCATGTAGGTGGCCTGGTGAGATTAGACCTTAATGAAGCTTCTGTTGAAACTATCTATGTCACCATCTGCGCATCCCCAAATGTCTCTCTCCATATGGGTAAAATTGAAAATGCTGATGAGATTTGGAGAAATCATGTTGGAATCAGGCTGCAGGTAAAGATTTTACTCTGAAAGGCACATATGTCAGCATAGTGAGTGTGGTGCCACGAAGTTGGGGGAATTCTGTAGAGACTCATGAGTGAACTTTCATGTCCTAGAGCAAAGATGAATGTACATATTTTGATATGGTTGCCTTGTCTTTCACATCTTGCAGCCTCCCATGGGACTAGGAAGGACCTCTGAGTTAGGGGAATGGGAAGCAAAGGAAATCAACGTATCTGGAACTAGTTGGGATGTGAACAGCATTGATATTGCAGTAACTGGATTAGGCTGGTTCTCTTTGGGTCTCAAAGGAGAAGCAACCGTCACTGTATGGACATACAGTGGAATCGAGATCACCCAGCGAGAGCCCTTGGTCCTTGATCGAGCACCATTTCTTGAGAGACCTGGGTTTTGGCTGCCAAAGGCCATATCTGATGCCATTGGCAACCAAACGAAGCTCAAGGCTAGGAGAAAGAAGGAACTCGAAGAGGAGAGAGATGATCTATTATCTGAGGTTCCTCTCTGATGCGGCCAGAAGAAATTGAACATGAAAACCTGAGGAAAGCAAGCAATCGTGACAAGCTTCTGTGAGCATTTCAGAGATGGCTATTTCAGCAACTCAATTACTATGAGATACGTTGGGCAGTTACTGAGGATTTAACCGAGCAATGCAGCAAAATAAGGCTGTATCAGTATTGAAACAAGATCTTGTCTGGTTAATCTCTGCCATCCCGAATGATAAGAAGAGTTGATCATGTTGTAACTTGTATAATCATATATAGCCGGTACATGTTCTTGAAGATGGCTTCAATGTCAAAAAGTCCGTCCGTAGCAGCTTACCGTTTCTTTTGGTTTTAACGCCATATACGTGTTAGCGGCCGAGCTAATCTGGCACTTCATTCCATGATCACAGGGCGTAATGTATTGAGAATTTACCAAGGTAAGAGACACTGCTTTTCATGTGGAATGTTAAAATTCACAAGACCCACGATGTTAGTTGATGCAATCTTTTCCTGGATTTTTTGGTTGTATTGTTGATGGATCACGAAGCAGAGGAGGAAAGCAGAAGAATGCTAATGATCTAACAATTACAGTCAAGGGCATATCATGCACCTAGAATTCTCAAAATGACGAAATTCTATATTTTTTTTCAAGTGAATTGCGAGAAACTGATGTTTCTTTCTTGCATTTCCCGAGGTTTCTCTGGTGCTGATAGTGGAAATACACAGGATGAACTTGATAGAGATGCATAGCGCAACCTTGCTCTATACAGAAATTACTGGAAGCAGACTAAACTCAGTATTCACTAGCTAAAACTTTGGACTTCTACAATGGCATAGAGGACATTCAGCGGGGTTGCTGGATGCATCGGGGGCTATACTTCGGGCTAACATTCTTCATCGGCTTCTCTGCATATTTTGCAGGCTGCGCCTTGGATCGCAGACCATTGGTTTCCAGGGCTTTCAAGACGTTCCTGTTCTTCTTGATTGCATCAGCGCCATCCGTAACTGCAAATTTCAAGGGTAGACATAAGTGTGCTGAATGAGGAATAGTTCTATTGCTTATCGTTCTTAAACCACTTCCCTTGAATCATCACTTGTAACTTCACATATGTTCTTGAAATTACTGAATATAGTTTGAGAAAGATGAATTCAACATTTATACCTTTCCCATTCATCCCAGGGGAAGAAAACTTGCTCCCTTCAGCCTCAGTAAACCGAATGAATTCTTCATACTGTGCCTCCATCGATGAAAAATCATCACCATCACTGAAATCAATGGAGTCCGGAAGTAGATCCACTATATCTTCATATTGGAGCTCATCCTCAGCATGGTCAATGAAGCCCTCGGGGTGCTGGTTAAGCCAGTAGTCTCGATACCATCTCGAGGTTGTGACCAGTTGCCACCACTCGGGCGAGAAATCTTCTACTTGGCGAAGGGCAGCAGGAATGAACAGAGGTGCATTGGGGTTCAGCATTGATCTTCCTCCAGAAACAAGTGCCATGTCAGCGACAACTTCAGTCTGCGCGTCTTCTCTTGTTATTTGCTAAACAGATAAAATGAATAGAGTCAATAACTTAGCACGAGTAATTCACTCCAGGATGCATCTAACAGTTTTTGGATACAAACATCCCATGCCAATTCTGGTTCATAAGATAAGACAACTATCATCAGACGTTAAGACCTGATTTAGAGGTAGCAGAAAAAATGACGACTGGAGCTACCTTAATCTCTCTGAACAAAACCCATGGGGGAAAGGAACAACTTTCGGAAGGTTGTTGATTCAGATAGAATCTAGCTATCAAACACCAGATGCACCAATGACACCTAAGAAATCACCAGTTGGTGGAGATAAACATGATCACATGCGTAAAAAAAGCGACCTTTCAGTACTCAGTTTCAATCATTGACATGCAGATAAAAGAACTCAAATAACTCAATCGACTTGATTTTTTGGGAAATGCATTTGAAGAGCAAAGAACCAAAGACCCCGATGACCTTGGCAGATCAAAGCCGTTTAATCGTTCAAAAAAGTGCAGAAAGAGCCGTTTCGGACAGGCTTATATGAAACCTTCATATTTCAGAGAAGTTGTAATTGAACCATCTCGAGGTCAAAATAGGTCGTCAATAGGATATTTTAACAGCTGCAAAGATTTTCTCGTTCACGCGCAGCAGATCTCCCTCTGCAGAACCGACTAAAGAGATCAAATTTCGTCTTTCGAACTTAATCATCGCTGTGACATCAGATCGAACAACATATCTCAAATTTCATTTTCATTCACCCCCAGCAGAATCCACCCCGACTCAAAAGGAAGGAAAAGGATCATCGGACGAAAAGACTTTACGATTGAGTCTCCGATCAGGTCAAAGCAATCGTCGACCAAAAGACATGAGAGAGATATCGCTATCAGCTTCTTACCTCGAATGAAAGAGGAATACCTCGGATGGATCCGGTCTGGTTCCGAACGTAGGACGGGAGATGCCTGTCTGTGTGGGAGACGTGGGGGTGGATTTTATAGAGAGGGTCTTCCGGAGAGTCCGAACCGATTGATCAGGGGGATCAGGCCTGGAGGAAGAGGTTCGGAATGTCCGGACCTGCTCCCTGATTGGGATTCCTGTACGGCCAGCTAAATGCCGGTCAGGAGCCGGTAGCCGGTCAAAACCGTGTCGAGGGGGTACTACTTTGTTGACCTTGACTTTGGACGGGGAAGAAACTTCCTCGTTGGATCTACCGGCGATTTTCATGACTCGACCACAGCCAAGAGATGAGTCAGCTCGATCCTCATATCCCAACGGCAAATTTATCTTGCGGGCTGACTAATTTAAATTTAGAGAATGTTCCATTTGTATGTATTTAAAACTTACTCAATTATAAATTTCTTATATATACAAAATTTATCTAATATATCAATTAACTTATTTAAGAAGTATTCGAACATCACCGAACCTAACGTTGTGCTTAATTAGACATAAAAAGAAACTATGGATATGATTATGTGTGGGCTCAAAGGGGTACAACATCAGCGATTTTAGAGAGAGACACGGCTTTTGATCAACGGCCAAGATGGCTTGATCAAAAGGTGAATGATGATGGGATATCATTCGTATCTCTCCCATTATCACCATTATATATGCGTACCCCAAATTGTGCCCCCATAAGCACACATGGGATGTTGGTGGGTCAGGTGGAACAATGAGGCAACGTGGTCCTTTCCCCAGCAAGAATCCCACGTTTCGATGCATCTTTTGAGGGATCATTAATTAGTGCTGTAAATCACAATTATCGTGTACTAAGATATCGCAAAAGAAAACCGCAACTTTTACTGACATTGCCACTGACATGAGATTATATTCCTAGCCGGGAAGAAGAAACCGCAGGTAATGTGACAGCACGAGCCCAGAGAAAAAGGGGTTGTCGACTTACCCCTACCTCGGCGATTCTCTCCGGTCTACGTAACAAAAGATATCCTCTGCTCGTGTGGTTCAAACCCTAACTTCATAACTTCCTTGCCGTTTATAAGGTGAGCGACCTTTGCCTCTCGGAGATCGATAGCGTATGTTTTCTTGGTGTTCCAAAGTGTAATTCCTCTTATAGAGACTAGAAGTCATTATGGATATTCCGTCGGTCGCTTTTCAAACTTTGCTTGAAAGGAGGACAAACTGTGGCCCTTTCATGTCCCTCACTTTTAGCAGCATCGCATCGCCTCCATGCAAGACGACAAAGACAAAAGAAAGCACGGATTAAGGCAAAACTAATATGATTCCCGAGTCCAGTCAGATCCCATCACTCAATTGGCAATGATCTAATCCGGGGTTTACTCTAAGTGTGAAGATGAAATACCAATGGATGATGGCACGAGATCGACATCTTTCTTTCCACATTACTGTTTTTCCGTGGAAAACAGTGTCAGAGTGATATCGGGTCGAGCTCGAGCAACTTTGTGATATTAGTCAATGATTCTAAACGACAGCAGAGTTGGTCGGATGTTATAATCAACCCTGCTTAGGAATGCTGACCCCCAAAAAAGAAGAAAAAAAGAAGAAGGGAAAACTTTGTTTAGGAATGAGGAGAAGTGGGGAAGAGAGAATTCATGATATGTTGATAAATTGCATAGCAAGGCAATGATGCGTACACAATTTCGAAAATAATAGGTCAACTCGTCGGTTTGTACACAATTTCACCATCGATGCATTCACCCCTGCCGTGCCATTCTGGGGTCAGATATGTACGGAAGGATGGAAAAAGGTTGCAAGTTGCAATGCAATCGAAAAAGACGGCTAAATTTTCCCTTAAGTTAATCGGTAAGAGTCATGACTCGATGAGTCGATTCAATTCAATGCTGCCTTGGTATTGAGCTTCCAATAAGGTGGACTGCGGTGGGTTGAAACCAAAGCAATCGAAGACCTCGGGCATGGCGACACCTTCACCAGCTTGCAGCTAATGCAGCTGCTGTCGCTGGGGCGTTGAAGGTCCTTTTGGTCCCAGGAAATTCTTCTCTGGTTCGGCTGCACAGAAGCTGCTCCTCCTGCTGCTGGGGCAACTTTGCTGGTGCTGTCGGGCTGTACTGGAAGAGGAAGAGGCCGNGGTGCTGTCGGGCTGTACTGGAAGAGGAAGAGGACGAGGACGAAGACGGGGGTAGAAGAAATCAGTCGGGAAGAAGCCTTACTGAAGCCCAGCCATTGAAACTCTCGACGAACTCTTTATCAACTGTACCAAAGAGAAATCAATCTTAGATCTCTGCGAAGCTATAAGCTGTTGTTGGGAACTTGATGAACATTAGGGACGAATTTATACAAGGAAGAGAAGGGGCGGTCGTGGGACGTGCTGCACGCGACGTAGGAATTAAGCTACGAAGGAAAACAATAAACGCGCAGGGTGAAGGCTTACCGCCTGCTTTGAATGGGTTAACACAGCCAACACTGCTGCTGTCCAATGTGCTTGAAACTGTTATGATCGTTTCTTCAATACTTGAATCAACCCTATGCGACTTGAAAAAGGTAAAACGAAAAATCATCTCTACACTTAAAATAGAAAAATTTGATACAACGGTATTATTCTGATTACGATAGAAAATTCTGATTCGATTCTCATCGATAGAACTTTTTCCACCCCTTAAGAAGGAATGAAAATACTGAGCACATAATCAATAAAATCATATGGTTCTCATTGATACCTTGGATTGAAAACATCATTCTACCTGCATCATAAATATCAGAGTACGTACATAGAGTTAGTGAGGCATAGCATATGTATTGAAAGCTTGCATTTTGCATAGACTTGGCCCGACCGACACAACCATTTAACTCTCAAAGACCCAGAAATCTAAAACATTTGAAGAGGTGGATGATATCGCGTCCAGATCGATTGCCACCATGCCAGGCTGCTCCGTGGAGAAAATCTGGCGAGCTAATTAATTAGAATCAAGAAGGGTCGTCGACGGCTATCTTCTTTGTCTTCACCATGGCGACGACGGGCTCTGCTCTCCGCTTCTCCCCTTCAATCTTCGAAGGAGGAGGAAGAGCCAGTGGCTTTCGGCCTAGAGAAGAACCCTTGCTTTTAGGACGCCTTTCCTTGGCAAGACCATCTTCATCTCCTACCCGAGGGGCTTCGATGGGATGAACGCCGATGGACTTGGATCCAACAACATCATTGCTCCGTCCGGCTCCGCCATTATCATTGATCGTCGGTGCTTGAGTTCGAGGGTAGAAGAAATCGGTAGGGAAGAAGTAATATTGAAGGCCAGCCATCGACTTAATGATCGATGAAGAAGAAAGCCCGCCCCGCAAGAACAACCAACCATGCACGAACTGTATTTAGCTTTCGAAGAGAAAAGGAGAGAGACTTCCNACGAACTGTATTTAGCTTTCGAAGAGAAAAGGGGAGAGACTTCCTACATATATATATACATACGCACACACACATACATACATACATACACGTGCAATATTACTGAGAAGATATATTGAGATTCCTAGGGCTCCTCTTTGGCTACTATATTTAGTTTCCAACGATACCTTCGTTTCTCGGAGACAGAACGATAATGGTGATCGCGTTTTCCCATCCTGTCTGGTAATTACCTTTTTTTTTCTTTTTAATAACTAAATATGTTTTTTAATAAAATAAAATAAAATAAAATGACTCGGATTCTTCGTCAAGATTGCGGAACAGATTGGCGGCGCCTTGGTTTTCTGCTTGCGTTGTTTCGAGGTCAGATTTGGAAATATCAAATACTGGAACCAATTCTCCAGCAGTACAGCTTTTTTATCAATAAGAAATTCAATTAATTATTTTTATATATAATTTTGGCATCAATTTTCTAGATAATGATTATATTAAAATTTAAGAAATAAAGAAAATTATATGAAAATTCACAAATCGATGAAGAAATATATGATTTTTTTGAATGGTTTAATATGGTAAATTTCAAACCAGATTAAATTAATTAAAATTTATTTTTTATATATAAAAAACACTAGATAATTAGTTAACACAATTAAGAGAACTTATTTGTATAGATCTAATATTTTGACTCATGAGGGAAAATTGATATAATTCGAATTTGATATTTCAAGCAAAATGCAACCAGATATTTTTTTTTCTTTGAATGGGAACATAACCAATAATAATGATGATGATGATGAAGAATAAATAACTTTGGGATTTCTTTCTTATAATTAACGCATAAAAAGATGGATTAAATCAAGGCCTAAATTATTGGGCTGAGTAGACGAATGATGGGCTTTCTTGAATTACTTGGGCCCACTCAACGCCGAGCTGTGAACCATTTCCCATTCAAGAACGTTCTTGTCGTCAAAATTTTCAGCTGTCCAAAGGGAAAGTCAACTACTTACGTTATTTGGTATCTTGCACCCAACGCATTCCAGACTTCATCCAATGAAGGACAGTCACGGGATGTCGACGGGCTGCTTAATCGTCTCTGCCGACGAAATGGGTGTCTTTTTGTTGAATCTCCCCTCCCACCGCACCCCCGGCTTCCGGTTTGTCCCGCTGCTGGTGGCCAATTCGTCATCAACATATCCGATGAGTAATATAGGTCCGAGCCTTTTTCGTTTTCCATTCGAAGGCAATGCTCGTCTGTCCAGAAGCAGGAAAGGGACGCACGCTTGCTTGTGCTTCTTGGAATTAAATAACGAAGCTTCGCCCAAAAAGGACACCCCAAGACTTGAATCTACATCCGAAAGCCAACCATGTGTGACTTAATAGAGCCTATCTCCTTGCTGATTCAGCTCCATCGCGTGTCGCCGTGGCACTTTTCTCTTCTCCTTCGTTATCTGTTTCACAGTTCCCAAGATCCCAAAAATTTCCCATATTCTCTGAGCTACCCACGAGGGCTCCAGTTGCCATGCGCTGCCATCTTTGTGGGCAAGTCTGATCGCCTCGATCTTCTCTCTTTTGTGGGTCGGCGAAGATCTCGCTTGTGAGGTTTCGCAGTCGGCCGTGGAGTTGGTGGTCCTGTTGCCTGGGAGGTTGCTGCGTTGGAAATCTTATCCTTGGGTTCCCAGGCTTTGGCTTTGAAGCTTATGAATTGAGTGATTTTGATCGGATGGTTGATCATTGGAGCATAATTGCCTCATTTGATTGCTCCGTTTTGCCTCTCGTAGGTGAGATTTATGTCCTTTTCCTAAGTTCTATATAATATATCATATCTTCCATTAATCATGTCTGCGATTATCTACATAGCGCCAGTATTTCGTTTCTGGTGTAAAGTTGATGGATTTATGAGAATCTCATGTTATATCTTTACAGGATTTGATTCGACTCTGGACTTTCTTCATTTAGAACAATTGGCTATTTAAGATAGTAATTCAGATTGAGTTTGAAGGCAGTAAAACATCCTAAAGTATCAGCCCTTTATCTTGACTTGAGCAATGGACATAAGCAATGAGGCTAGTGTTGACCGATTCTCAATTGGGCCTTCGACGATTGTGGGTCGTACAATCGCACTGAGAGTCTTATTCTGCCGGTCAATGTCACGCCTTCGGCATCACATCTTCCATGTGTTGCTGAACTACATCTTCAGAACAAGGTCCTTTGTGGTCCCCTTAGTCTCATGGCTCCACCCTAGAAATCCGCAAGGGATACTAGCTATGGTTGTGACGATTGCCTTCTTCCTGAAACGGTATACCAATGTTAAGGCAAAGGCCGAGATGGCTTACAGGAGGAAGTTCTGGAGGAATATGATGAGGAGTGCGCTAACATATGAGGAGTGGGCCCATGCCGCCAAGATGCTTGATAAGGAGACACCAAAGATGAATGAGTCGGACCTCTATGACGTGGAGCTTGTAAGGAACAAGCTCCAGGAGCTCCATCACCGTCGTGAAGAAGGGTCTCTAAGGGACATAATATTCTGCATGAGGGCTGACCTTATCAGAAATCTCGGCAACATGTGCAACCCTCAGCTTCACAAGGGCCGGCTCCAGGTGCCCAAGCTAATAAAAGAATACATCGATGAGGTCTCAACCCAACTGAAGATGGTCTGTGAGTCTGACTCAGAAGAGCTATCCTTAGAGGAGAAGCTAGTGTTCATGCACGAAACAAGGCATGCCTTTGGTAGAACTGCTCTGCTATTGAGTGGGGGAGCTTCTCTTGGGGCGTTCCATATAGGAGTTGTCAAGACCTTAGTAGTGCACAAGCTCTTGCCTCGAATTATTGCAGGATCTAGTGTGGGATCAATAATGTGCGCGGTGGTGGCAACGAGGTCTTGGCCTGAATTGCAGAGCTTCTTCGAGGACTCTCTTCACTCTCTGCAGTTCTTTGATCAGCTTGGAGGGATCTTCACTGTTGTAAAGAGGGTCATGACCCAAGGAGCAGTTCACGAGATCCGGCATCTGCAGTGGATGCTGAGGCAGCTAACGAGCAATCTCACATTCCAGGAAGCTTATGACATGACGGGACGAATCCTCGGGATAACAGTATGCTCTCCACGGAAACATGAGCCTCCAAGGTGCCTCAACTACCTGACTTCCCCCCATGTTGTGATTTGGAGTGCAGTGACAGCTTCCTGTGCCTTTCCTGGCCTGTTTGAGGCTCAGGAGCTGATGGCGAAGGATCGAAGTGGAGAAATCGTTCCTTATCATCCTCCATTCAATCTGGACCCTGAGGAGGGCTCAGGCTCATCAGTTCGTCGATGGAGGGATGGGAGCTTGGAGATTGATCTGCCCATGATTCAGCTTAAGGAACTCTTTAATGTGAATCACTTCATTGTGAGTCAGGCAAATCCTCATATTGCACCATTGCTGAGGCTGAAAGATTTTGTGAGAGCTCACGGAGGCAGTTTTGCTGCAAAGGTTTGGTTCATGCATATATTCATAATGTTGTGCTTCTTTTCTTTTGCTTGCCGTAAAGTTATTCCATATATTATGAAGTCCATTCATATACTGGAACTCGAGTTGCAATGCATTCATTTACCATGTTGTTGTCCTGGAAAGACCTACTTAATATGAGTCTGCAGCTGCAGGTGTTGCTTTATACCGTTTTCTCCCTGCCCTCTGTCTTTGTTGGCTGATGAATTTATCCATTCCGATGTCTTCTAAATTTGAAATCTATAGCTTGCTCAACTGGCTGAGATGGAAGTAAAACATAGGTGCAATCAAATTCTAGAACTTGGTTTTCCTCTGGGAGGAATTGCTCAACTCTTTGCTCAGGAATGGGAGGGTGATGTTACTGTTGTTATGCCCGCCACAATCGCTCAGGTACTTCATAGTTGTAGCTTGAAATATCTTTGTAGATCAACCTCTTCATTGGCTTGAATTCCTGATGCATTGATGATTTGACATGATATATGATACTTGAATGTTGGATATAGCTATACCGTAAGCATATTTCAAGGAGATGAAATTATGAAGTAAAATTCTGATGCTCTGCATTAAGTTCTGATGGAAAACTAATGCTTTTCCCTTCTTTGGCCCCTATCTGATTCTGTTACTCTGCATATAGAAATAAGGAATCAAATAAAGGTTAGCTAAACTGGAATTTGCTTGTGATGTGCAGTACCTGAAGCTGATACAGAATCCATCGCTCGTTGAGCTACAGAAGGCAGTGAATCAAGGGAGGAGGTGTACGTGGGAGAAGCTTTCAGCCATAAAGGCGAATTGTGGCATTGAGCTTGCCCTAGACGAGTGCGTTGCTGTTCTCAACCACATGCGCCGCCTCCGGAGAAGCGCTGATCGGGCTGCTGCAGCCGCATCATCAACCTCTCATGGCCCACCATCTGTCCGTTTCAGTGCTTCTAGAAGGATACCCTCATGGAATGTCATTGCCAGAGAGAACTCCACGGGTTCCCTTGAGGAGGATCTCCTCAATGATGCGGCCTCGTCTTTCCAGCAGGGGGTTGGCGCTAAAGGTTTGCGGGCTCACCGCGGAGGATTAGAAGGAAGTGACAGTGAACCCGAGAATGTGGACACGAACTCGTGGACAAGGTCAGGTGGGCCACTCATGCGGACTGCCTCTGCAAACAAGTTTGTTGACTTCGTTCAGGGTCTGGACTTGGAAATTGACCTGAGCAAGCTTCCGAGCCCGGGCTCTAATATGGGCTACAGTGGTGTGAGGGACCCTTTTCAACAGTTCTCGCATGTTACCATACCCGACAGAAGCTCAGAAGGCATGGAAACTGATCGGAGGGATTTTAACAGCAGAAATGGTTCGAGTTTACTGGTGGGGGAAGGTGACTTGTTACAGGCTGAGAGGATTGAGGACGGGTTCTTGTTGAATGTGGTGAAGAAGGAAGATTGGACACAGCAGAGTAGATGCTCTGAGCACAACTCTGGCGATGCAGCTGAATGCTTGCAATTGGATTGTCCCGAGAAGGAGATAGTTGATGCTAGTTCAGCGTCTTCCGAGTACGACGGGGAAGAAGAAACCCTAGAGAATAGGACGCATGAGGCGGGTTCTGGCTGCTCTGATGAGAGGACAGTCGGAGACCGTTAGTTCCGCTGAAACTGCTGGTTTTTTCTCCCCTTCTCGGAATCAAAGCGACAGTGTACAAGACTACTACATAGTGTATCATTAGTCCTTTTTCCCCATTAAAATCGATACCTTCTGTTGTAATTTAAAGTGGATGTCCTGGAGCCAGAATTCTTGATTCTCTACCGTTGCTCCTCTTCTGTGTTACAGACAAGGGGGAGCGACTAGAGGAGGAATGTCGATGGAGAATTTCAGGTGGGATATGAGCATGCCCGACACTGAAAAAATCATCAGACTCTCCCTTTCCACATCATCAACCTGTGCTTCTGTGCGCATTATCTCTTCGTCTGTTGAACAGTCAAAAGTAGACCAAATAAAGAGAGAGGTTCTAGGGAATAAAAGGGCAAAAGCAAGCTGCCCAAGGAACGAGGTTATGTTCCTACTACTCGTCGCCACTGAAATGAAATTACCGACTGAAAAATGAAGAATTTCTCTCGCTGAAAATGGGTTTTTTTTTCGCTTTAAAGTTTTCAAGAAACGATTAAATATTGCTGATGATATACTTGGACATCTGCGTCTTGGAACACCGTAAGTGGCCAAGGATGAAGGTGCAAGATGAGATAAGCCATGGTTTTCGGTTTGGCGGGACTCTGATTCTGAGTGGGTGTGCAGTCATGTCTTGTTTCCCGTCGATGAGTGGAAAGAAAGAGGAATACAACTAAGATGAAAAGCGACTTGGAAATATCAGCATCATGGTGCCTTCTCCACGTCTTGAGCTACCGTCCAAAATGATCTTCATAAAGTGTACGCATAAATTTTAAGCTAACTAACGGATAGTTAACTATCGGAATTCCGAATCTGAAAGCGTTTCCCCGCGGCTCAGCTTCCGCTGCACACTCATGGTGGATACAAAACGGTATCCCTTGTGATGCGTTCACACATCATATCGAATTCTCTAGAGATCACTAAGAGTTGGACCTACTCAATCATGTGTAATAATCACGGCCACCGCAGTGTAATCATGCGCGCACTTGGAATATATATATATATATATATATTAATTACATGCTGGCACATCTTGTCTGCACAGAAGACTAGATAGCAATCAGTGGAGACAGGCGCAACTTGAAGTGGGGAACCCAAGAAAACAATACGAAACGACTGCGTCACGGGTGGAGTGGTTCCATCTGTAGTCACGGACCAAATTTGGACAGCAAGACTAAGGTCCAAGAGCTAAACTCCCACTCAGAGATTGACTTCTCATGATCAACAATGAGAATTATATACTTGTGAGAACCCTAGAACTTTGACATATTAATAGATAATGACCTAAATTTAAATTACTCAGATTCACCAAACTTTCAAATGCTGATGGTTGCGTGTAGGGGGAAAAAACCCTAAAAAAATATATGCAAAAAATGATTACAATGATGACATGAACTGGGACGCACATCGGTTCAAGGATTGCCATCAAAATTATGTGAGAAAGGTGAGGAAAGACATGGAAGAGGAGTGGATACGGAGAGCAGTCAAACTTCTCCACTGATGCATATCGCTTCCCCTTCTTCCTGTGACTTCCCTTTCATTCATTCCTATGTGCGCTCGCTGGATGGCTGGCTGACTGGCTGGCTGGCTGTGTTAGGGTTTCTGAGGATCCAATCAAGTGTACTCATCCTATCTATCGATGCGACCAGGTTCTTCGACACTACGAGGAAGCGAGGCCGACTAACTTCCAGCCGGTTCTTTTTATTAAAAAATACATATATATATTTCAATTATTTTCTTTTAATCTCTGTTAGGCAATTATTTGGGTGCATGCTTTTAGATTGGTTTCTCATTAACTGTTTTAATGTCTGTGGTCGGCGCTTGAAGACAACCCTCCAACATGGGCAAAGTTTTGGATCATCCCCGCTAGGGCATCTTTCCATGTGTCCTCATAGAAATGTGAAATTCGATTTCCTTTTGAATCGCTCGCACGGGACACTTTCGTGGAACATGCAATCCCTCAAGGTATTCGATAAAATTTTAGGGTCAACCAGCTTACCCTTTCTTTTACGGTAATCTCGCCCACCCGATAACGTATATCTCGAGGAGGTACTTCTTCTACTAACACAGTGTTGTGCTCGCAAGTATCGCCAAATGGATGGAGCTGAGATACTGGTCAGCGAATAATGCGATGAGGGATTTGACTGCACACACAGAGTCTATGCACTGTTGGGAATTGATTACGAGCACTTCATGTGGAGGTTACCAAACAGATCGTTATTAGAATAGTAGTCGGCCATTTGCTCCCCTCAAAGATCCTTTCATGCTCGCTTTGGCATTAGGAATGCCTGCCAATCATTAATTGAGATGGGTCAACGAGGATTCTCATCTGGGTAATCATTGAGGGCCATGTGCAGAGATCGGATCTAATTTTCCCGCATGTTAATCTGAAGAAAGGGCACCAGCCATGCAATTCTACAGACACTCTCTGATTTTATGGTGAATATTTATTTAATATCATTTCATTATATGTTAATTTTGTAAAAATCAGCCAAATAAACGATAAAAACCACTGCATAACGCGCGAATATCAACATGTTCTTGGAGAATGGGGCCTCCCTTGATGTGTGTGTGTATATATATAATTAATTTCAAGACAAGAGGCCCATTCTCCCCTTCCTTAAAGGAAAAAAAAAAGATAATTTACTATATTTTAATTATTAGATTATGAGTAATATTATTATATTAATTAAGTTTACGCTCAAAAGTCAGGATGGCACGACAGAAGATGCCGTGTCTTGTGTTCTCCGCACCCGCCTACATTAATATGCAGTATGGACAGTATTTTTGAAATATTACCTTTTTTTTCAATTTTTTAAAAGAAAGTTTAGGTGTGAAATAATATTAAATTCAACCTAGAATTAAAAATTTTGTGGGCTCCATTTGTATTGGTTAACCCCCCTTTCACTATCACAGTCTCGTATTATTATTATTATTGACATGAAAATCAATGAAATACAAATGTCTCTATTTTTTGGAAGTCCATCAGCCGACTGAATAATAAATAGTATTTTTTCAAGTACAATTTAAAAGTTATTAAATTTAAATAATTTAAATTTACTCTAAAATCCAGATTTTCATTTTTAAAAAATAGAGACCGACTCATTTGAGCCCAATTGGTGATAAAGAATGGCAGCAGCAGGCATAAATAATTCAGCATAAATGCGCAGTGGCCCTTCTTTTTTATATATATTTCTCGTGCTCAGTCTCCCCAAGGAAGCTTCCGGGAAGCTTCCAATGGCACTCCAATCGTCATTTAATCCCCTCACTGCCTTCCTCCCTCCCTTCCTCTCCAATGCCATCAACACACTCTCTCTATCCTTCCCATTCTCATTCCATCTACGGAACCTTCTCCTGCATCTCGTCGATATGAGACTCATCAGGGTTAGCTCCATTAAGGCCTTCAGTTTCAGTCCCAAGCGCCTCTTCAGCCCCAAGAAGGATCGAATCTCCGGCTCCAGATCCGACCCCTCCTACTTCAGTTATGGCTCCTCCGCATCCTCTTCCTCCTCAGCATCCTCTGACGCCACCGTCCACCGGAAGGGCAGCGACTCTGGCACCCCAACGAGCGTCCTCCCAGGGGCCTCCGGCGACTGGTCCGACGCCAAACTCGAGCCCCTCCGGTCATTCAAGCTCGACGGCCCTGGCTCCGTGCCCAAGAAGCAGCTCGAGGCCCTTCTCTGCCGGCTAGGTAATGAGCCGCCTAGCCGGGACGAGATGGCTCTGATGCTGAGGGAGGTGGGTTGCCCTGCTGATGATGACGGCGCTTACGTGAGCGTAGAGGCGCTGCTGAGCAGGGTGGGATGCGGGCCCACCTGCGACTCGGCGGAGCTGAGGGAGACGTTCGACTTCTTCGACACGGACCACGACGGGCGGATCACGGCGGAGGAGCTGCTGCAGGTGTTAACGACGCTGGGAGACGAAGGGTGCTCGCTAGAGGACTGCCAGCGCATGATAGCGGAGGTGGACAAGAACCGGAACGGGTTTGTCTGCTTCGAAGACTTCGCTCAAATGATGGAGCTACAGAGATAATTAATCTTCTCATTCACGATCATAGTCGTCTCGTCTATTTCTTCGTTTCTGTGGTGATGATGATGATGATGGTTGTGTTATTATGTGAAGAAACCGATGCTTCTGTCCTGATACCAGCACGGCACTGCAGTATTAGAATCAGTCTTGCCATTTTTCTTTTTAACCTTGTATGGGTAAATGGTGGAAGTCGGATCTTTTTCGGAAGTTGAAACTCAATGAGAAATGTTGAAAGAGGAAGAGATCGGAAAATCGACCCTTTTTTTGTGTACTCTGATTTTCCTTTGCCGTATGTATATGTAATGAGAAATCCTCTGGTTCCAGTTTGTGTCTATCATGGATTCCGATCCGACCACCCATCTTGAATTTTTGGGGCATATCATTTTATTATTATTATTATTATGAATATATTTATATATTTATCATATAAATATATGATACAATGTACCGGTGATGTGCCATAAGTGGAATTATTGTGCGCTGTGTATCTTGAATTGAATGGATGTAGCAGTGGGTATGGTGCAGAGTGTGCCATCATGGCAGGGCAACCAGAGTCAACATTGTCGGGGTGAAGGAGGATGATTGCACAGCAGCAGTCGACAGACACTTTTTGAGGGTAACATATCGAGCTGAACGATCGGTAAGTTTCTGGATTTCAAGCTGCGTTGCAATAATCGAATCTGGAAGAAGAAAAGTCGTATGATCATCTACGCGTGTGGGAGGGAGGCACATCATATGAAAACAAGAAGAAACAAAAATGAACCAAAAAAAAAAAACAGTCTTAAATATGCGATAAGAGTCACCTCCTCCCTCTGCAAGACGACATAGAAACAATCGCTGTCTGATGAATTGACGTGTTAGAAGACTCGTAATAATCATAATCGCCTGAAAATTTACAAGATTAATATGTTTCTGTTCATCATCGGAAATCAATCGATCAAGGTACGGACAGCTGTTCTGGGAAACGTAAGTCTGTTGTCGTGATAGTGACTCTCGACCCAAAATAGGGGGCAATATTATTCAGTCTTGGTGGGCTTATAAAATTAATTATCAACTGTGTGCCTTTTGTTTTGTCTCCGATTCAGTATTCGGTTACACCTTCGCACAGAGAAGTGCAGCTGTTTGGAGGGTGAGAAAAGAACGTTGGGTTCGGTTTCCAGTTGGGGTTCCTGTAAAGTCTCCTGCAAAGTCCGCCTCTGCACTTTCCTGGAAATTTCCTGTTGAAGGAGTGAAGGTCGGGAGGAATCGACTTTTCAGCTCATGACTGGGACGATTCAGTGCATTAATTAGATTACAACTTGCGTGTTCTTTTGCCTTTTGGTCAATGCCTAATTTAAGGCAAAGCACTTGATTAGGCAGGCTGGCTTTGTTGACGATGATGTGAGTCGGTTACCCCTCGGTCGATTCAATTCCTCGGCGATTTCTTCTACACGCAGACGGACGCCCCGCCACACATGGTTGACAACTATTCTGTGTTTACTCGTCTTTTTAACTCTGCACTGCAGAAAAAGATCACGTGGAGTGGAGCTGATTACCTGGGACCCGACAATTCTTCAGCTCGGAGAAGAGAAGCAGAGTCAGTCAAGGGACAATATCCTGGACACCAACACTGCTCCCCTGCCAGCATCAAAGCACGATCCTTCTGATTCTCCCATCTTTCGCACCATCCGCTGCCTTCGATAAATTGAACCAGTCCCCATGCGTTGGGTCGTTCCTTGGGTTCATCCTGCGTGCACAAGATAAGCTATCTTGATTAGCTGATCGGCCTCCCCTTGGTTGTAATCAGTCTGCATATCCGGACCTATGAAACATCTCAGTCTGTTCTCTTTTACGAGCCCTTTTCACCCAGTCACGGAACCTGTCACCTTCATGCAATGCGAGTTCGCCGAGTTCAACCGCACGTAGGGCCTGTGAGGAGTTCAAGAAGTACAACACCAAGATATCACTCTTCCCTGAACATTGGCTTCCTTGCTGGAGCTGAATTTTCTCCTTGTATCGCGTGACAGCAGGCAGACGCATCCTTGGCTGCCTCTATGAGGGCAGCTCGATCATCAAGGAGGCAAGAGCAAGACTACTGCTTCAACTGAGAGAATCCCTGGATGGTGGGGGAAGTTGGCGGAGGCTCTGGAGGGAAATCATCATCAAGATCTCGAGTGAGATCCAAGGTATTCATTTTGAAAACCATATTCTGGTCTCTCACGATTGGTGGAATCTGCCAGCAAGGGGAATGAACCGTTCGACCCTCAAGACCCTTTTAGATCACATTTAGACAATGTAAAGAATAAAAAACGATGCAGCAGAAGCTGATAAGAGACTTTTGGCTTCCCCCTTTCTCCTAGAAGAGCCCTCATGTTTTCCTACTGGTTTTGGAGAGAGGTTCCTTCCTTGATCCCTCCGGCTCAGTGATTCTTACCCACTTATACGTGGACACGTGCAATCACGTCCGTTAATGACTTTCCTTCTTCCATTCCCGTCTCCTTCACTCCTCCCCTCTCATCTGTCATCTTGAGTAAGAGGAACTTGTTTTCTTGATCGACTTTCTTCCGACTCCTCCGCCCAAATCTGACCCTCTCTTCTCCTCCAATTTCATCCCGAGAGGCCCTCTTGTTGTCCTTGCCTTCTAATCAAAAGACTCAGCTTACTTCGACTAAGAAATTTTCCCCAGCATCGGGATCTTGAGGGAGGCCAAGAGGCAGAGACTGAGAGGAAGGGCAAAGTGGGTAACGGGGCTAGCGCGAACCTTGCTTGCAGGGCAGTCTCTCCTGCATAACCAGGGCCTTGGTTCTGTATACAGGAACGATATTCATATTATCCTCCTCGAATACAACACGATTTAGTTCTCAAAAGGGCACAAGGGATTCTTTCAGTCTTATAAACTGGAGGCTTTTCTCTCATACGGGGGATCTATACCAGTAAGTACATCACCGGGTAATTCAGAAATAAGCATATCAATTGCATTTTCGTGGATAAGAAAGCTAAGACAGTTCGTCAGTTTTCACGGTGACTATTTTGAATCTTAGGATTCTCCAAGTATCCCATCCAATCCTCTCTAACAGTTACTACCAATCCTCATGTCCTTGGATTTCCACTGTTCTTCCCTCTCACCTCTAAGCTTCCCCTTCTAATTCGCTCCCATCACCTGAAGACTCAGGGCCGCAACAAAGCTGGCTCTGCTGCCGTTGCATCTCCTGGACTCCGCCAAGAACCGTCAAACAATTCGATGCCATTCATTATCCTCCAGCCGTCTCGTCTCGTCGGGATGTCAATCAGCAACTGTTGGGGCGAAGCTTATATCTCAGTAGGCAGAGCTCAACGACCTTGCGGGTGCAGTTGCTGTGTTCACTCTCCATGAACCCAACACTGTGCTGTAGAACTTGATCATCAAGGCCCATGTTGTTCTGGTGGCTCCTCATGAAGGACTGGTGTTGTACAGGAGGATGCGGGAATCGGGCGTTGCGCATGACCAGCTTACATTCCCTATCGTGAAAGGAGGCAGTTTCTGCTGTGAATGGCGGTGTCGCAGACGCTGGGATTGTCCATGCAGAGGCCATGAAGATGGGCTTTGAATCAGACATATATCTCCGCAACACCATGATCAAAGCTTTACAGTAAATGGCGCATGATTGTTAGTTGTTAAAATGGTCTGACTTAATTATCAAGATCTAGTGGGCTTACGTTAAATGTTGCAAATCAACATGCTCACTCCTCATTAGAAGAAAGTTTTACAACAACGGTACGTGTTCACCATGTTGAGACATGTGTCGGCATATTGTTTGATTCAATCTAAAACATATGTTTGCCAAATGCATCAATTTACCCCTTTAACTAAGCTAAGCTCACATCTGAAACCTCATATCGAAGATTAACTCTACCCGACAGAAGCTCCACTACTTTCAGCCCAATAGACGCCCCTTAGCGCATGGTCGACAACTACTTTATGTTTACTCGACTCTATACTACAGAACGGTACACATGAAAATGCAGTTCTAGTTTTTCTGATGGAACCAATTGAGGATGCCCACACACGCAATGCGTTATCTAGGACCCGATAATTCTTCAGGTACGAGATGAGAACAGGCATCGTTGCTGCAATCGTATTCTGGCATCCAATTCTTTTCTTCTGCCATAATATAGTCCTTGCGATCCTCCCATCTTTCGCACCATCCATTGCCTTCCAGAAGTTGAACCAGTTCCCATGCATTTGGTCGCTCCTTGGGGTTATACTGCGTGCATAAGAGAGCTGTCTTGGTTAGCTTCTTGGCTTCTCCATCATCGTAATCGCCCTGCATATTTGGATCCATCATATCTTCCAATCTATTATTCATCCTTGGAACTCTACTGACCCAATGAAATAACGTGGCACCTTCACCCGCGACAAGTCGAGCGAGATCAAATGCACGTTGGCCTGTGAGGAGTTCAAGAAGCATAACACCGAAAGCAAAGATATCACACTTCAATGAGCATTCGCCAGTGGAGAGGTACTCGGGGGCTATATGTCCCACTGTGCCACGTACAGCTGTTTCAACTGTTAGGTCCTGCTGCGCGGACTCTGCTATGGTTCTGCTGTTCTGCGATGCTAGGTCTGCCGCAGCTTGTGTTTCAGATTCAGCCACATGCTCATCATTTTGAACTTGTTTCCTCTCTGCTGCAAAGATAGCAAGTCCGAAGTCTCCAATAAGAGGCTCAAACGACTCATCCAGCATAATGTTAGCAGCCTTTATGTCACGATGAATTATTTTAAGACTGTGCAGGTGGCGGAGCCCTCTTGCGGCTCCAAGCGCGATCTTCATCCGCACAGGCCAGCTGAGCGGAGGTTGCGATTCCGTACGCCCCCGTAGCCAAGATGCAACGCACCGATTGACCATAAATGGGTAGACCAGCAAATACTCTTTTGACTTTGGCGCCTCGCAGAACCCGAGCAAGGGAAGGACGTTCACATGGTTGGGCATGTTGCCCATTGTCACTTCTACTTGGAACTGAGCCATCGTTGCATGTGAGAATTCCCGGCACCTTTTTATTGCGGCAGTGTAACCATGGTCCAACTGCCCCTTGTATACAGTGCCGAATCCACCCCTTCCCAGTATGTTCTCCTTTTTGAATTTGCGGGTGGCAACTTTCAGCTCCTTCAAGGTGAACTTGGCAAGCGTTCCTCGCTGAAGCTGAATTTCCTCCTCGCATTGCGCAACAGCAGCTGGCACACTTGGATGTCTCCGACAGGCAAGCTCAATGGTAAGTGAGGAGGCAAGAGCAAAACTGACACTGAAACAGAGATGAGCCGAGGATGACGGAGGAGTAAGGGGAGACTCTGGAGGGAAATCCTCTTCTAGATCTCGAGTGAGATCTAGGGTGGCCATTTTGAAAACCATATTCTGGTACCCTCTTCTTCTGCTTCTTCTCGATTCCTACGATTGGTGGGATCTCCGATACCAACGGGACTCAGCGATTTGACCCTCAAGACCCTTCTAAATCACACAGTTTGGCAATGTGAAGACTAAAAAGCGAGGAAGCTGGAGCTGATAAGAGATTAGAGACTTATGGATTCCCCCACCTCCAGGAAGATCCCTTATATTTTCCGTTTGATGTTGGGGAAGGTTCCTTCATCCCTTCACTGTCGAGATTTCTTCTGCCCACGCGTTTCCGTGTTCCCGTTTTTTTTTTTTTTATCTGGCCCTCCACCCACTCCTATCGATTCTTCGAGGGAAGTTCCATACTACGCCATGCATATTATTATTAATTTTCCATTTTTCTCTACCAATCATGCAAGGCGGGCTCCATCTATAGTCCAAATTTATATATAAAGATACACACATTACCGAAATTTCCGCAAGATGTCATTTCCGGGGAAGTTCTTGCAAAGCACCAAACAAATATGTCAAACAAAAGAATGTCGCCGACGCATCTGATAGCTTCTGCGAACTCTGTGGACGAAAGTACCATCCAACTCACGAGCAGTTGCTACGACTCTTTTCTATTGTGACTTAAAAAGATAGATAGTTGACACGTGTAACCCGATGAAGTATGGTATTTACCATGCTCAAACTCCATGATGAGATCGTCGATGGTCACATATGTTTACCGTGCCATCAACCCATGGTTTTCTCTGGGTCAGGAAATACTATTACAGACGCGTAGCAATGTTTGAAAGAAAGTGCTATAATGGAATCGGTTCAAGAGGTTACCAATACGCAGGTTGTCCAGCCGAATCTCCTTGAATCTTTTCAATGCTTATGGATTATTTGTATGTTGAATTAAACCCTCTTCACAAGAGGAAGCCATAAGCTAATTAAGCTACATATGCATGAGATGCATTTCTTTTTCAGTAGGGCCTAGTTGAGATTCAGGGAGGCCATCCTGAGAACCTCTCTTGTGTTCTTCCCTAAGCAGGTTTCGATTATGGAATGTATTTATTGTTCATTTGTTTGTATACGGTCTTGTTGAAGTCATCCCTCTCATCTCACCTCTAAGCTTCCGCTTCTCACTGCTCAGTTGCCTTTTCACCTCCTGGACTCCGCCAGGAACCATCGGATGCGTCGATGCATTCATACTCCCCCTGCCGCGACGTCGGGCTTTCAATCAGCTAATGTTGCGGCGAAGTTTATATCCTGGTACGCAGAGCTCGACGACCTCGCCAATGCAGTTTCTGTTTTCAACGCTCTCCCTAAGCCCGACACTTTACTGTGGAATTTGATCATCAAGGTCCATGTTGATTTGGGAGCTCCTCATGATGGACTGGTGTTGTACAGGAGAATGCGAGAGTCTGGTATCGAGCATGACCTGTTCACGTTCCCTATCGTGAACAAATTGGTTTCTGTGGTGAATGGCGGTGTCACATGTGCAGGAATGGTCCATGCTGTGGCTATGAAGATGGGCTTTGGATCAGATCTGTATTTCTGCAACACCATGATCGATGCTTACTGTAAAGGGCGGATGAATGATTGCGCAGCTGAGGTGTTTGAGAGGATGCCTCACAGAGATTTGGTTTCTTGGACCACAATGATTTCAGGCTGGCTCGGCGGAGGAAAGATTGCAACCGCAGTTGATTTGTTTAACGTAATGAGATTCGAGTTCAGGCCAAATTCAGTGACTATGATAACCTTGTTGCAGGGGTGTTATGCCTTGGGTAGGTCTGCTCTCGGCAAGCAACTTCATGGCCTCGTGATGAAGAGTGGATTATTATGGGATGCATTTGTGCGAAACTCCGTCCTGAGAATGTATACTGGAGGTGGGAAATTCGAGGAAGTTCAAATGTTCTGTGATGAGCTTGATGGATGGGATACCGTTTCAGTGAATATTTTGATTTCGTTCTATTCCTCTCAGGGAGATGCTGAAAGAGTTGTCAGCTTGTTCAATGAGATACAGCAGAAAGTTCCTCTTGAAGCCGAGACTCTAACCTCAGTACTCACAGCATTGGCAAATTCCAGTGATATTCTAACCGAAGGTGAGAAGCTACATTGTCTCGCTCTTAAATCTGGGCTTGGCGACTATGTTCTGAGGACTTCTCTGTTAGACTTCTATAGCAAATTAGGGCAATTTGGAAACTCAGTAAAGGTGTTTGAAGAAATCCCTTATAAAACCAGTATAACTTGGAGCGCTATGATTTCAGGTTTCATTCGTAATGGGCACTTTAAAGAAGCCATTGAAGTGTTCCAACAGATGCAGTCCCTAGGGCTTGAACCTGGGCCAGAAATATTTCGAAGCCTGGTTGATGCGTGCTCCTACATCGGTGCATTACAATTGGGTAAGGAAGTTCATGGTTATCTTATCAGAAACTTGATGAACCTTTGCTGGGTAGAGCACACAGCAGTACCCTTGGACACCTCCATCATCAATATGTACTTGAGATGTGGAGACGTTTCTTCTGCAAAATTATATTTTAATCTTCTGGCGATAAAAGACACAATAACATGGTCTTCTATGATTGAGGGCTATGGGGCCCATGGCCTCGCATCTGAAGCGATCAAACTCTTTCATTTGATGCTGGAGGAAGGAGCCGAGCCGAATGTAGTCACTTTGTTGAGCTTGTTAGCTGCTTGTAGCCACTCTGGGCTTGTGACAGAAGGATGCAAATACTTCTCCATGATGGAGTGGCGATTTCATGTCAAACCCACCCTAGATCATTACACTTGCTTGGTGGACCTCTTAGCTCGCTCGGGAAGGCTGAAACATGCCTTGGCTGTGATCATTAAAATGGTATTGCATCCTGATGGAAGAATTTGGGGAGCCATTCTAGCTGCTTCAAGAGTTTTTGGTGACATAAAATTTGGGGAATTCGCTGCACAGAGGCTCCTAGAGTTGGAGAATGATAACGCTGGGTACTACACTCTGTTGAGCAATGTACAGGCTAGCCGTGGGAATTGGTCCCAAGTTGAATTGGTGAGGCAGGAGATGAATGAGAAGGATTTGAAGAAGAAACCTGGGTGGAGTTGCCTCATGAGCCGGGGAAAGATACATGGTTTCGTTTCTGGGGATAGGACACACTCGGAATCTGAGAAAATTTACGAGCTTCTGAGGCAATTAGGTAGGAACATCGGAGAAACTCACCAATTGTGGCCGGCTACTGGAACTGTAGAGTAGGAACTCGCAAAAATTTTGGATATCTAACTTGTGCCATTAAGTGAAAAGGCCTACAGATGACCACTTCCAACATGAGGAAATTGGTTCCATGGCATGTTCTGCGTTCCCACACGTCTGCAAAATATGATCTTCACAGGTGAAACTTTGATTTTCAAGACAATATAAAGAGGAAATAGAAGTGAGCCGAGTCGGTGATTGGAATGTCACAGGAGAGGTGCCGATGCAGGGAGGCGGGAACAGCATCNCAAGACAATATAAAGAGGAAATAGAAGTGAGCAGAGTCGGTGATTGGAATGTCACAGGAGAGGAGCCGATGCAGGGAGGCGGGAACAGCAACGAGGAAGAGATGTGCTGGGGGGCTTTATCTGGGCCGATAATGGGCCTTTAAATACTGATGCAGGCCCATCTCTGATATGTACGGACCGTGAAGACAAGTCCGATTTAGTTAAAACCCTCTCCTTTCAGCAACATTGGATTCTTCTTCTTCTTCTCTCTTTTTCTCTCTCTCTCTCTCTTCTCCTTTTTTTTCCTTCTTTTTGGGGGCACAACGAGTTAATCTATCTGACTTCATGTAACTCTGTCAGTCATTGATTTTTCCCCCCTTTTTACGCTTCCAGATTCGAATTCGAGACTCAACTGAATGAGATCTGATCGTGAATTATAACGGATGTTGAGATCACGGATAAAACTAAGATCCTCTCAGGTAAAACCCCGAATCCGAGGTCCGAGCAAAGAAACTAGAAGATTGGAGAATTTTGACTACTTAGAAAGCAGTGTAGTTTGACCGAGAAGCTAGCTATGATTTGGGTCAATTATGGCAAGTTACCATGGCAGCATGTTCTCATCGGTGATCTTTTCGGCCTTTTTTTACTGGAAGGAGGTCCAATCCAATCAAAGAAAAGTGAATAGATTAAAGGGTGAATGAGATATCTTTTTAATTATATTTCTTTTTTTTAAAAAAATATTATAAGTAGGGAAAAAAAAAGGGTCGTAAGGATATGTATCTTTTGAGTGAAAGCGAAAGTGGGGGAAGGCTTCATCGGATGCTGATTTTTATTGGAGGCGCCTTCCGATTATTTAATGTTCCTAATTAGATTTCGCTTTAAGCTTAATTTTAAAAAAAAGGTAGTGGGCAAATCTGCAATTAATAATAATAATAATAGATATGCGTTTGTCTGCCCGATTTGGGCAATAGATTGTCTTTATTGCTCATGAAAGTGCTCGTCGGGTTAAATTAATTCCACCACTGTGGAATATGAACCGCCGGGCCCGTTCTTGATCTCTTATGCCTCCTTCCTCCATAAATCAGGAATCGATTTAGTCGGGGTGGTGGGGTTGTGGGCCGGTGCGAGGGACGATCGACCCCACCTTTGAGCTCGAAAATACTTGCGAGATCTTGTTCGTAACTCACCTTCGCTTGATTGGCCTGGCCCCTCGACTGGGTTTCACTCTCCTTGGATAGATCTCTTGGATCCGTCCGTGTCCATGATCGATGAAAAAACATACACATATACATACACGTATATGATGCAGCCAGCCAAAAAGGGAGAGAAAAGGACAAAGGGGTGACTGATTACAAGTTGATTTGTGTCCCGAAATCGCACGCATTATTAAAATTGCATGTTGCGAATGTCATCTGTTTTGACAGGATACCCCCCGCAGCATGCATATCTCTAATTTCAATCTTTGTCTCATCAAAATCACATAACAAAAATATATATATATATAATAATTTTGTTTATGCTGCAAGGTGGTCTGGTACGCTCATTAGGTTGATAAATAATTAATTGCAAATCTTTTTGCCCATGGTTGTGGGGCTGGCTGCATTCTAATTGCAAGTAGGTATAATACATATATAGATCTTCATGTTCGGGTCCCCAGATCGAACGGAAGAATCCTCCAAGTTTCTTGATCCTGAATTCATCATAATACATGTTCTAATAATTAAGCTCGTGCTGGAGATTGATTAACCCCACGAATCCATCAACAATGAATCAAGTCTTATAAAATCCCAAGTGCAAAAGTAAGCCAGGAGAGTGAGTCTTCATGATCTATATTCCTCTTATTTTCTTGCTGTTTTTTCCCCTGAACTATTTATTGGCAGTGGGCGAAAATTATTATATTTATATATATATAGTCCAACTTGCTGCCATTGCATATCAACAACGTACCACGAATATCTTATTAAAAAAAGGGTTATTCTCTAATTGCAAATATTAGCATCTTAAACTCCCATTTTGGCGTATAATCCAAAAAACCATTCCATTTTAAGCTCGTCGAGGCCGAGGGAGGCCCCCAGGTAGCCCCCCACTGTTCTCATGTAAATCTCCCTTCTTGTGCAATTGATCCATATGTAACACAACACGGCATCATCTACAGTGATGCGATCGATATACATATGTTTTTTTTAAAAAAAATTTCCTGTAAATACATACAGCATTTTGCTCCAACTGATCCATCGAACCTGAATTCTATGTTAAAAGGTTGATAATTGCGTGAAAACATGGCAATGGCAGTCAATTTCACTAGATACAAAAAACAGGATACGCATATCTTCATTGGCAATGGAACATATTTGTCGGCCCGCCTGTAAATCTTCCTTGGCAATATACCTTTCCTTCCTCGACCTTTTATCTAGGATCAAGTATGGAACATGTCATTACTAGCTTACAATATTAACATTAGTTTTGTCCAATAAAAGGGAAAAATCCTTAATCTGGATTCCCCTTAATATATAATATGTGATATCCTAATCATCCGATCAAATAAATTAACTAGCAGAGAGGAAGGGAGTGGAGGATGTGGTCAAATCGAAACAAGTAAGTAGATGTCATGTCACAGAGACCAACGGAAAATGACGAAACTGCAGTTTTTCCCTTTCCCCTTCCGATCCATCGTCCATGGGAGCCTTTTGCCAGACTCTGCTCCCCCCACCCCTGAAACTGAACAGCTCTCAGTTTGAGTTTATAACACAACACACTCCACTTCACTTCACCTCCCCTCACNCAGTTTGAGTTTATAACACAACACACTCCACTCCACTTCGCCTCACCTCTACCACTCAATGCCATTGTCACCCTCTCATCTCTCTCTCTCTCGACTGTGAATGGAGTTAAATTTTCCAGCAGAAGAGAGAGAGAGAGAGAGAGAGAGAGAGAGAGAGATGGAAGGGACAATGGAGAGATCAAATCAAATAATATCATTTTGACTAATCAAAGGCAAAAAGAATATTAGGGAGATTGGGAAGACGACTGGCCTTACTCCTCTCGAGGCAGGAACCGTCTCATGCATGTGTACATGCCCCCATACATATATAAAGTGCTCTGCTGGATCCATATCATGCGATGATCATCATGCAGAAAAAAAAAAGAGTACTACTTCCACAGTCACGGTTGCATTACTAATTACACTGAGGAAATAACAAAAATGATGCTTAATTCCAGTATAATTTCTTAGGGCTCCTCTTGCTACCTCTAGGCAGTACGTTGCATCCATATATCCGGCCACAAAATAGGCAAAACTCGAGTTCAAGTTCTGTAGGGAGCGGGGGTTGGGGAGATAACAGGGGAGACTTAAATGTGAGCGTGTGGGAATCAGTGTCCATACATGCAAATGCAAATACATTATACATATCTATATATATGTATATGTTACTGCCAAAACAAAAATACATTATATATGTATGTATATGTGTGGACTGCAGAGGTGACTAACTGCCACTGTACGCATCTCACTGTTGGAAACTGAACTTACAATGAATGAAGAGACCTCAGCTCCGCAGAGAAGACCCATATACTTCCAAAACATCAGACACACACGTTCCCTCGTTCCAACATGAGACATACATACATATACATATGATATATGAGAACACTTATCACTGTCGGGATGGATCCAGGTACCTAGGTAACATCAAACAATTATATTATATTTCTCTAAAGAATAGCACTCCTCGAACTTTTACATGATCGTTGAATGGGAGATTACCCATTTAATCAAAGAAAGAAGATCCAAAATTGTCGCTGGAATTGTCTTCGTTTTGAACTAAACAACACTCATATAGGGAGACTAACGAATAATTTCTTGGGAGGCGAGGGAGAGCGAGAGGCAGGGGGAAGCGATGGACGAAGTTAGGTCAGGTCAGATGTCAACATCACCTTATGATCATCACCTGGTCAGTGCTCCCCCAACACTCTACTCCCTCCCCCCATCTCTCTCTCTCTCTCTCTATCTCGTCTTGTCAAATCATTTCAAGAAACCTGCCTTCCACNTATCTCGTCTTGTCAAATCATTTCAAGAAACCCTGCCTGTGCCCCCACGTTAATTCACTCAGCCCAACAAACAAAATTAAAATGTACTCAGACAAATGTTACCCTTCAATTGTGTACATATATATATATCTGTGTGTGTGTACGTTTTCTCAAACAAATATACCCAGTATTTGGATCCTTTAGGGATTAGGAAAAAAAGATTTCTACTTAAAAGAATTATTCGATGACATATTGAACCTAAATCAAGAGCAATCTTTCTTATAGGACCTTTTTCCCCTGTAGGTGATCTTGTTAGCATGGTAGGGGCGAATTAATCTGGAGCACTTCCAATGTATAGTTTATCCAAATAGGTGTTACTTTTTCGTGTATAGGGAAGATATAACCATTCATCATTAAGTTGTATTCTTTTATATGTGATGTATATGTGGAGAAGTATGGAGAAAGATTGACTCTACATGTATATATACAGGAGGATTAACTAGCATATTATTATATTACACATTATTGAATCTAATCATTTATGGGCATGTTACACGGGCCAAATAAAGGCAGTCCGGTCAATACATTGAAAGAAAGAAAAATAAAAGGGGGCGAAATTCGTCCGAAACAACCGGAAACGACACATGGCCTAAAGGCAATCTAAGTATATGCACGAGAGTCGGTACAGTCCGAAGACACATGTCCCTGTTGCAAGAATTAAGGCCCGTGATGCGCCAATAACTTGTGCAGACGAAGTATATATATGCAGCACTCAAACTTGAAAGTGGGTCCAATAAATTAGGTTCATTTCTACAGCGGCTCTGCGGATGCAACCAGCTAGCAATTTAGCATGCTCGTTTGGCCATGTGAGGACTTCCTCATGGGTTCGGATTTTTCTTTTAGGGAAGTCCCTTGTGGACAAAGAGCCCCGAACATGGCATTAGCTGTTGGCTTTCAAATGTGACAACCAAGCTAAAAGTCTTCGTCCACGATTCGTCCATCAAAATCTACGAGGGAACATGCATGTGTGTGGCTTAGACTTTAGAGGGAAAAGAGGGAAGTAGGGATTAGGCTAGACAGAGAGAGAGAGAGAGAGAGAGAGAGAGTCAAATGTCTGAAACACTCATCATGATAGGATATGGTCTCTCCTAGTCGATGTTGGACGATCATAAAGGCCGCTAAAGATAGTGGAGATTTTTGCCGGACAAAAGATTCCATAATGGGGATTTAATAAAATAATAACTTATTAATACATTGATAACCTATTATATAATTTAAAATTTATTATAAATTCTAAGATATTGATTTTAAAAATTTTACTAATAAATTAGCCAGTCAAACCTAAGGTTCTATTCATAGGCCAAAGTCTAAATCATTTTCCTTTCGGAGGTCCAGGATTTCTTGTTTTCCTCGGGCGGTAAAGATACGGTGCAAATGCCCCAAGGTCTAAGGTCATTTAATGTCGTTACCTACTAAAAACCCTAGTTCTTATATGGAAAAGAGTGTATAATCTTGAGATCTTATTAATAAATGAACTCGTAGGTTTAATACTTAATTTATCTTTTTTATTTTAATATTTTTTAATATTATTTTTATATTCATAAAATTTTCTTAATAATACCATAAAAAAGAAAAGAAGAAGTCAAGCTCTTCTTATATGGATTAATTGTTATAAATTAATTTCACCTCTTTTTTTTTCTTTTATTTGACGATGTGAGAGACGCAGAAACACCACACCTGATTAGCGGACGTATTTGCAGTACGGATCAGCTAATAGAAAATTGTGTGTGTGTGTGCGTATGTATATATGTATATATATAAATAATTAATTGGGATTTATTATATATAATTTCTGTCTTTATCTGCTTTGGATCATAGTTTTTAAAACCGGACCGGGCCGGGAACCGGTGTAGGTATGGGTTCATGGGTTCATGGGTCGGACCGGGGGTTCAATGGGTTGAACCGCATGTTTAAAAAATAATATTAATAATATAATATTACTAATAAATTTACATAATATCATAATTTGAATATAATTTATA
>CXYZ01011404.1:1744397-1756833 GCA_900006705.1 Sonneratia caseolaris
AAAAAAAAAAAGGAGGGAGGGAGGGAGGGAGCGAGGGAAAATCATCATAATAATACACATATAATTAATAGCCGTTGGATTTTTTTGATTTTACTAATTTTCTACTTAATGACTATTCACCGCATGGATTTCTGTGGTGGAGCTTTCTCATTATCTTGGGAAGTTTGTCGTATCTACCAACTTTCCACAATCTTATAATGCCGTAAAAAGATTTGTTAATGATTTGTAGGTTTTGTTTCCACTCAATTTTTGTTTTTTTTTAAAGATATATATATATATATTATACTAATTTTTGTGTGAAAAAGAGAGGACTGGCCGTGGCATGTTCTTTCAGGAGTCTTCACTTAATGATTCTGTAATCTTCTTCCAAGTGCTTCATCAGCTTATCAGAGACGGCAGTGCCGTCTTCGTTGAAAGGTTTAATCATATCGTAATCGTAAGTGCAATGTGAAGACATGATTTACTCTACCCATATATGTATGTATGTATGTATGATATTTAGTAAAGAAAGTATCTCTGCCTCCTATGTCTTCATGGCCACAGATTCGATTAATAGTCGACGGGCAGGGGACAATGAAAATATTCTCGAGATCACGAACCTCACCCCCAACACGAGTATGTCAAAGGGCCAATTATTTTTGCCATGACCGACTGACCCACGTAACATCTGGAGAGTAATTTGTGCAAACAACATGTATATATGGAGCAACCTTTAGGTCCGTCATTTCATCAAGGTCAATCCTTGCCAACCTTCCATTGGGGGCAAAAAAGAGTTGTCTCCTCCATCCACCACCATAAACTTCAAACCCCCCACCCCCCCCATTAAGGTTTCTTCCATGGCATTCGAGAGAGGAGAGGGATGAGAGCCTTAATTGGTGGAATGAATGTCCATCACCATAGATTTGCAAGATTCCCCGTTGAATGGGAAAGGATTTGAGCTGACTCCATTCCATATCCCACCACAACAAATGGAAACTTTTATTGGTGGTACTTTGACCCTACAACCCCTTCACAATCAGACAAAAACATTTAAAAGAAAAAAAAACCCAGCATGATCAGTGCATGAATTCAGAAAAATAATAATAATGGTACAAGAAAATACCAGTTATTCGCATATGACTTGAGCGCCTCCATGCATGAAATCATAAAAAAAACGAAGGACATGACTGGCCACTAATATGATTATTTAAGATTTTTGTTCTCATATAAAAAATTCTGCCCCTTACCACTTCTGAAGATTTTTCCCTACTCAGTAACTCCAGGGTCTTTCCCTTCTTATACTGGCCGCCACCACTTTCCCACAAAGATGGGTTTATTGGGGTCCTGCTTCGATACCACAATTCTTCTAATCAAATCGAGCAGACTCATGGTGAACCATTAAATCTAAGGAGCGAAATGTGGAGGGAGCTAGGGGCGTGCCCTAAACTCAGCGGGACCCACCAAAAAACTCGCCAGACTCAAGGGTCAACCAACCCAAGTATGCCTTGTCTTGGGAGATGGACAGCACCAAATCTTTGGTTGGGATATTGCACCTAATTATTTATATCGACCCATTTCTTATTGGCTTCGATGTCCACTTGCCCAGAGGAGACAAGTTGTGTGTTGGGCAGTCGTCCAGTTTTCCATTACCTATGGATCTTGCGATATTTTCGTGCAGCTCACGTTTAGGAATTGTAGTTTGCATTATGAGAAAATTCACGAATTGTATTTGTCTGTAACCACTTGTTCAGAAAGAAAGTACTATCATATATATGTATGTATGTATGTATGTATGTATGTGCGTGAGTCCTTGATGTAGAATTCAATATGACAGCTTACCCAAAACATAAACATCTAATATTAGAAGAATTTTCCCATGAGCAATCAAATTAGACTTCTTCTATATAGATATCTACATCAACTCAATTAGCATATTTTGAATTTTCAACCATGAGGAAAAGTAGAGCTCTCTAGCACAGCCCCCTCTTTGATTGATTGAAAGTGAAATGTGCCAATGTGCTTATTGATTACTGCTACATGCATTTGTTTGGAGGGTAAACATTTAATTACCTATTATATCCAAAAGTAATTAATTGCACCTTCCACATTCTTTATCACATTGATAATGGCTGTATAAGGTCCCTTTTAGCCTCATCTGTTTTTTTTTTCTTCTTCTTTCTTTTCCCCACGTGGAAGTAAAGTATTTGTGCTGGATAAATGCGAAGGTGGTTTACACTAATAACGATGAAAGAACCATTTGAATTTTGGGCTCCATTAATCTGGAAAATGAAAGAACCAAGTGTCCTCAGCGCGGCCGAGGCATTTTATTAGGAATATCGCGATAAAAATGGAATATATGAGTAAGGGTCATGCAACTGCACTAATCACTCCTTTTTATGACTTCCAATATCTTCCAGCGACCATATTATCACTTTGTATTCTTTACATAATCTAGCTTAAATTATTTCATTAGGGAGTCTTAAGTGGATAAATAAAGATATAAATTAGCATTAGAGAATTTAGAAAATTAAAGAAGACAATTTGGATTTTCATTTTCTGAAAGTCCTAGGGACAATCACTCTCTCTCTCTCTCTCTAAGCTTGAGTCTTGTACCACCTATTTCTTCGTTAATTAATTAAAGGTGTAAATACTGTAATTCGGTTGACCCAGTCATAAATCAAGAAAGGAAAAATATTCAGGGCAACAATTGTTTTAAAATAATAATTTTGGTATATTATATTTATTTATTTATTTATTTTTGGATGAACAAATCCTCAATTTGGTCCGATCTCCTACTTCCAATGCATAGTCGTTATCGTATAGATCCAATAATTACCGCAGCTTAGGTGGCGAAAAGCTTAATAACCAAGAAATTAAATTATGCAATGTATATATATATATATATATTACAGCAATTTTTAGTGTCCTTTTCCAAATATACCCCAAAAAAAAGAAGCCCTTTTCCACGTTGAAGTTCATGGAAATTCCACGAACAAATTAATAAATATGAAATTTTCTCCCAAAAAATCAATACTTATGCAACATGATAACATGCTTTGTTACTAATTGCAAGATGAGATTATTCTACGGGCATCGGAGAACATGTACGTGCACGATCCGGCGATTCCTAGATCCCTATTGAGAATGTTCACATGCTACGGTACTAAATTTGACTTAAATAATAGGAACCACTATTCTTCTTTGCATGAAAAATAAATAAATATTCATATAACCCAACAAAAATGAATCATTTTTCTTAATTTTCCACAATCATGCACCTTGTACTCTATATCAAAGCTGGCATTTATAAAAAAACCAGCATAAATATGAAATTATATATGTACTTTTTTTAGGTATAATCCTAATATTTTGAAACTAAATTAATTTGAGCGGGTCCTACTTATTAAAGAATAAAAAAATATGATATTGATCACCGAATTTTTAGTTTAACAGAGCGTAATTTATAAAAAAAATTTTATCCGTTCTAAATTTGAAATATAACTTTTTTGTATTATGTGTCCAAAATTTAACTCAAAGAAAAAGGATGTCTAGTTTATCAAACCAACACATGACCATGGAATTGTTAATTTTATAAAATCTTAAGATGATTACTAATTTAACGTTGGTGCAGCACGTCCATCAAAATTCCTTTTTCCCCATCCATATTTTGATTTGGAAATGGATGTAATATCATTTTCACCATATTTCCAAAGTCTCCCCGCGTTCGTGTTCGCGTGTGTATATATATATATATGTATATATAATTCTTTACAGCTGTATGACTTCATTTTTCGTACATCAGAAGGGGAAGTTCGAGGGAGATCTAGTTGGCTGGCCGCCGGCGAGCCGGGCGCGGTATACTTAGCCAGGAGTACTTAACAAGATTCGTGGGTGCCAATGCATTGGCCGTGCCTTCGTTATTTATTATTGGCAATAATATAGACCGTATCTAATTAATTACTTACATGTATCAAACCTGATCATAGATTCCAACTCTTGTAGTGTTCACAAAGAATGGATCTTCTGTGGTGCCTCGGATGTTGATGAATGATGATGATGGCCTCGGCTCGTGTACTGTATATATAATCTTCACCAACTGAAAGAGAGTTGTACTGTGGTTTACATCGTCTTGTATTGTGATGTATCGATTCTGTTGTATTTCTGTCGTGTGTGTATATATGTATGCATAGAGTCATTCTCCATCTCTCAACTGCTGGTATAGTCTCGTAGAGAGAAGAGAGGATGGGAGAAGGGGTAGACAGACAGTGGAGAGTGAAAAGACAAGTCAAACGTCAAATCGGGGGGGTCTTGAAATCATAAGACAGTCAGTGATGTGTTGTCAATCCATCAGATTTCTCTCCCTTTCCCTCCTTCCTTTATCTCATCAATCATGCCCCCCCGCCCCGTTCATCCCCCTCTCACTTGCCCGAGAATTTCTCAACGTCCCATAATTCTTGGTCGACCCGAGTCCGTTCTTGCTTTCTTTCCTTCCTTCCTATGCATATCAATCCCGACGAGAATTGAGAGAGAGAGAGAGATAGAGAGATAATAGAAATAGGGTTTAGGTCTAATTCGAGTGTCTTAGTGATGGAATTGGAAAATGATGGGGTTGGGGCCGCACGTGCCGAGACTTTGTGTTCTCTGTTGGTTGGCACACAGCTAGCCAGTGGGTGCCCACAATCAGGGCAGCCCAGCTAGCGCTCTCTCTCTCTCTCTCTCTCACACACACACACACACTCTCACTATCGGCCGGCCGACACGCTTTCCTTTTATCGGCTTTTGACTCAAAGGCACTGTACTGTATTGGGTAGGCACCAACATTAATTACCAGAGACGGAGTTGCCTTATTTACTTCTAAGCTACCAAACTGCATGACGATGACACTCATACATATATATATATATATATACATATTTATCATTAAACTTTATTGATTTTTATTTTAAAAAAAATTAATCATCTTATCGCAATTACCCTTTAGTCCATTGTCTAAATCTACTTTGACTTTCCATCCCATCAACTTATTTCCGAGAACTTCATAATAATTAAGTACACATGTTCTCCTTGAAGTCTTTAAGCTATTCAATAAATAATCTGCAAATTAAAGTACCTAGGAGACAGTCTGTACTGTGTCGTGCTACAACTTCAACAACTATTGAGATGAGATTCGTAATTCGCATAGTTTAACGATTGAAAAACACATTTTACTAGAAGATTTTTAAAATTTAAATTTATAATTAAATTATTATTCTTCTGAATGTGTTGCATTTATACTGAAATTTAGAAATTTAAACACATCTGTATATGACCAGAAGTCCTTATTTAAGATCATTTGATTTATTATTTTGAAAATAGATAGAATTTAATGTGTGTGTGTGTATTATGTCGACATATTGTTTGAGATTTTGAAGAAATTGCAGTAAATGTAAAACTGAAATTTGATATGAAGAATTGCAATAGTTAATAGAAGTTCTTAAGAATTCTGCAATTAATTATAAAAAAATAAAATGTTTTGAAATTACAATGATGAAAAACTTCTGCACTAATACATGATTAATCTCAAGTGCATGACACATAGTTGAGCTGTTACAATCTTATGATAAACAACAATATAAATATTCATTTTAAGCACCAACATGGCTTGTTCATGGTACTTTTTTTTTCACTTAAATAAATTTCTAAGTTTAAATTTTTTAAATAAGAAAAGAAAACTATGGTTGAAATTTTTTTTAATCTGATTAAGTCAACAATCAACCAGATTTACACATAAATTTCATATAATAAATATAGAGACCATACCACTTATTAGATGAAAATAAATTTAATATTTTATAATAAGGAGAGTAGACGCGAACAACCAAGTCAGTACGGCTGAAGTCACTAACAAATATGACACCCCCACCAGCAGTCAGTCATTAATGGCTTATCCACCTAGAGTAGCAGCAGCTGGAGGGAAAGACATATTTTCCATGAATATATGAATTTATATAGGGGAAGTGCGATTTATGAATGCGGTCCTTAATATACTTTCATGGAGTTTAATTTTTTTTAATAATTTTTTTGGTTGTTACTATTATTACTAGAAAGAATTATAAAATTTTCATTAGAATTTAGGTGCATGATATTATTATAAGAGATTGGAAAAAGGGATGAGCAAAAATGACTGAAAATTTTCACTAATATAAATAAAATATCATTATATTCAACCTTTAAAAATATATATTTGTTTATTTTCGCCCAACTTATTGGCCCCTGTATTTAAATACCTCAGCCGCCCGAACAGCCACCCCAGTATTATGTTACATTACATTATATNCCCCCCCGTCTTTCAGAAGAAAAAGAAATTATCTAAAAGCCGCTCCACCACACACCTCCACCACCACCACCACAACCAAGCATCATCGGCCCAAGAATCTTCCCCGACAGCAACACCCTGTGCAGTGAACTGTGAAAACCTCAGCTTGCCTCGGCAAAACACGGCCCAGGTCAGAAGGCTCCACCGTCGGCGCAGCTTCCTCTCTTCCCGGGAAACCCTAAATTGAATCGAAACAGTTAGCAGCGGCAGTTGGGAAGAGCAGCAGCATCTCCTTGGAGAGAAGATGTCCGTCGAAGATTCCTTAAGGTCACTGTCTTTGGACTATCTCAACCTCCTCATCAACGGTCAGGCCTTCAGCGACGTCACCTTTAGCGTCGAGGGCCGCCTTGTTCATGCTCACCGCTGCATCCTCGCCGCCCGCAGCCTCTTCTTCCGAAAGTTCTTCGGCGGGCCCGACCCACCTCCACCGCCTTCTTCTCCAGCCAGCACTGGAAGCCCGAGGGCCGCCGGGGGCGGGGTGGTGATACCGGTGAACTCGGTGGGGTACGAGGTGTTCTTGCTGGTGCTGCAGTTCCTCTACAGCGGGCAGGTGTCCATCGTGCCGCAGAAGCACGAGCCCCGACCCAACTGCGGTGAGAGGGGCTGCTGGCATACTCATTGCTCCTCTGCGGTCGATCTCGCCCTCGACACTCTCTCCGCTGCCAGATCCTTCGGCGTTGAGCAGCTCGTTCTCCTCACTCAGGTCCGCAACCCCCCCCCCCCCCCCCCCCCCCCCCCCCCCCCACCCTTCGGGTTTTGGGGCCCCTTTCCCCCCCCCCGGGCCCCCCCCCCCCCCCCCCCCCCCCGTTTTGTCCATGTCCTCTGATTCAATATATAGCTACTTAATTACCTCGAGAGCTATGGGGAGCAGTAAAGTCTCTCCCGCAACTTCCGATAACTCTGTGGGAAAACTTTTCTTTATTATTACCATGGGGCAACTTTAGAACTATCTCTTTGCTTTTTGACCTGAGATTTCAATTTCCCCGTGGGCAATTTGGGCTGCAATCTCTGTGAGATCCTATATTTCGATGGTAATCATCAGGTAACTCATAATCTTCTTGTCCTCTCCAGCTGTGATGTTAATTGCCACATTCTGAGAGCACATATGGAGATTTGATCTGGTGGGTTTTGATGTGTTGGTACGGTGGCAGAAAGTGGTTATATTCAGCCTAAACCGCTGCACAATGAACTCGTGATTTCATGAGTCTTATGTCGGTTAATAGCATGGCACAATTCGCACCATCTCCAGATTCGATATTGATCTGACTCGTTTGTACTTGATGCCATGAGACATGTTTCAGCTCGAAGCGCCCAAAAATTTTTATCCTTTGGCCGCATTAATTGCACTTCATCGGATGAGGCTTTGTCTTGATTTCATGTTTAATATCAGAGTTACCTGAAATGGGTTCCTCAACCTTGATATTGTTAAGACAGGAGGCTTCCCAATTCTAGGTCTTTGGTGGAAGTCCACGAGTCTTGTCTGTCCACAGTGAACACACCAAATCTTTCCCAAACATTCACTTTCTTCGTTCGGTCTAGACGGAACGACAAAGGGGAAGAGGAAAAATAAAAAAAAAAACCCACAAACTTGAATTGCACGTTAAGCGCATTCATGCTTTGTACATTTACTGTGTTTGTTAGCGCTGACATTTATGGGGGTAAATCATTACCATCTTTTTGAATCTGTCTTGCAGAAACAGTTGGCAAGCATGGTGGAGAAGGCTTCCATTGAGGATGTGATGAAAGTGCTAATAGCGTCAAGAAAGCAGGAGATGCACCAATTATGGACAACATGTTCCCACTTAGTCGCAAAATCGGGTCTGCCCCCAGAAGTCCTTGCCAAACACCTCCCAATCGACGTGGTGACGAAGATTGAGGAGCTCCGTCTTAAATCCTTAAATGTTAGGAGGTCAAACTTCCTTCCACATCACCATCACGGCCATGGCCACCATGATCTTGGGTCCGCTGTTGCTGCTGCTGCAGCTGATCTCGAGGACCAGAAGATCCGCCGGATGAGGCGAGCACTTGACTCCTGTGACGTTGAGCTCGTCAAGCTCATGGTGATGGGTGAAGGGCTTAATTTGGATGATGCATTGGCGCTACATTATGCGGTCGAGAACTGTAGCCGGGAAGTGGTGAAGGCCTTGCTGGAGCTTGGGGCTGCTGATGTGAATTACCCGGCCGGCCCATTAGGGAAAACTCCACTCCACATTGCTGCTGAGATGGTGTCTCCTGACATGGTGGCGGTCCTTCTTGACCATCACGCTGATCCCAATGTCCGGACTGTGGATGGTATTTCCCCTCTTGATGTCCTTCGAACCCTAACCTCCGATTTCCTATTCAAGGGTGCTGTCCCCGGACTGAACCACATAGAGCCCAACAAGCTCCGCCTCTGCCTCGAGCTGGTCCAGTCAGCTGCCCTTGTGATCTCTCGAGAAGAAGGAAATGCTGCAATGACTGCTGCCTCAGCCACTACCACCGCCACTTCTATTTACCCAACGATGAGTGATGGACACAGTAGCAGTAATCTCAACATCAACTCAAGATCATGGGGTACCTGAATCTTGGGGCTCATCAAATGGAATCGAGGGTCGACAGTGATGATGACGGTACCAGGCAGAGGGAATCATCGACGAGCGGACATGGGTCTTATCTTAGCGGGTCCGACCCTTCACTGTTTCAGCGCCACCATCAGTCTCACGACTTCTAGCTTAAAACTTGCAAAATTAAATAGCTACAAAAAATATATCTTCAGGGATGGTGATTGGCGATATCATTGGTAAGGGAAAGGGTGCGTTGCGCCAAAACTTGTTAATGGAGAGATCCTCTGATCCATATAATTTCTTTCTTAGATTCCTCTAATTCATTTCTCCTCTCTCATGTTATTCTTCCCGAAAAAATTAATATCAGCCTCTGAATCCAGTTAAACGTTGAATATGAACTCGATTGCATCACAATATATACCTCATGAACTGTAAGAAAACCAAGTGCGAGTCATTTCACATCACAGGTCATAAGAGCACTAACGTTCATGCTCGTGTCGGCAATCCTATCGATGAAATTGCGTGAGCTTCCAGTTGCAGTCGCAATCAGCAGGTTGATCGGGCTTCCCGCAGGGGATGGGACAAGGAGAATCTGAGTTTGGCATGGAGTGGCTGTGGTGGTGGGGGTGGGGGTGGTGTCGTCTATTGAGAAGGCTCGAGGGCAAAAGGTCAATCTTTTCAAACTCTTGGCCCTGTCAACTTCTTTTGTAGTTATTGATATGGTCTAAATATTCATACCTTAGTTATTGTGATCTTTTATTTTCTTGTCCCCTCACCGAGGCCTACTTTTAATATTTCTATAGGAGACAGGACAATTTTGATGTTAGAGAGGGGAAAAAAAATCATCCACGTGACGAATTAGTACCGTAGGGTTTATTAATGGGAGGAGAAATGCGATTAATTACTTAGTAGGGTAAATGCACTTCTATTTTCTTTTCTATTGCCGGGTCTGACTGAGTTTTCATTTTCGTTTTTTTTTTTATAATTATTTTTGCCTGTTACTTTTCTTGCATATTTCGTTATCTTGTTTCTTGAATCCATGGGCACTCCTTCACTATCATGTGATGCTCACGGAAAATCTCAATGTCATAGGAACTGGGCTTTTTTCTCGGATAAAATTTGAAGTGATTCGGGTACAGAGACAATTAGGTTAGATTGGTTGCCTTTGCATGAATGCAACAAATGAGCTAGTATGAATTAATGTACAAAAGGACAAGTTTTGGTTATCATTTTCCCCGTCGAGGAAGAACATTTTCAGCTGAGTTTATGTGCACGGATTATGTCTAAATGAGAATTCCTCCCATTTTAATGGCCTCTTGATTTGCTCTGGCCGGGGAACAGGGCTTCCTATGTACCGTCATTATCTTCAACAGTGAAAACCTTATATGATCGCCCTTTCTTACCGGTTAGAAAATGGTTATTTTAGTCGTACATGTCTTATTTTGTAGTGTACTTAAGCGCTAATTTCAACCCTATACTCACCTATCTATTACCTGCTGATGTGGCAAAATTTGATTGATATGTCATGTGGCACCGTGGAATGCCACCTCAATGAACCGTTAAAATTCAGACTCAAGTATATTACGGATTTAAATATATAAAATTAAGAAAATCATTTAAAAATATGTGATTTAAATAGATAAAAATGAGTCAAATATATATAATTTTTACTGTAATTATACTCGTTACAACTTCCATTAACCGTTAACGTGTTTTACCCCTATATATATATATATATATGTATATATATGCTGTCCGTCCTTGGACAACCACCACCACAGCTGAAATCAAACCCTAGTAAATGGATGATTCCTTGGCCGTCTCATTTCCGTTTTAATTCTTCAGTGAAACAGAAATCTTGAATGCCCAGTTACGACCAAGGCGGCGGTACATGACATTGTATCTCCAATCCAATTATCTGCATTTTTTAATTTTTTTCGATTCACCTTTTTTCTTTTTTTGGAAGTGTTCTTATTGTTTCCTTCCTATATATCTACACATATAATTTACGTTTCATATGCGCATTCTGTCTAGTTATGAAATCAATACGCATACCATTTCGTACTACCAAAGAAACCTGTTTCGGGGGGAAAAGCTGTAGTTACACCGACCGTCTTCAGGCAGTACGAGTGAATATTGCGTCGTCAATATCTCATCAATATATAGAAATATGAAAGTCTAGTGCTCGACTGACCCTTGTCGGTGGTGTCCTCGTCTATGTCCGGCACACTTGAAACGTTGATGATTATGGGGAGCCGGTATATAAAGCACACAGGTATGAAGTGCTTTATGTGGAATAAATATTCCATGTGCGTACGCATCTTTTGTACAAGAGAAAAAGGAAGAGATGAAATGTCTTTCTTCTTCCTGAGGATTGAGATCCATGATTTCCCGGTGCGCTTAATTCATGTTCTACAGTTGTTCATTCCTCTGCGCACCCTGATGAATGTGGGCCGTGGGTGAATCTTAAGATGCTGTAGTTTGCGCTTTACATACATTAACAAATGTTTCTTCCTTTTCTTTCTTCTTTTACCAAGAACATAATTCTGAGTCATTACAGATGAACGAGAAGTATTTATGCATCTCGTGTTACTTCCTCAAGCAAGCTAAGACAGTGCCAACTTGAAATGCTACTTACTTCACGTGTAGCATTTGGTTTATGTCAGTTCCTTTCTATGTCTCCCCCCCCTCTATTTTTATATTTGGTTGTCACTCAGGCTAGTACCCATGTAAGCCAAGTTGATTTATAATAACATGGTAATCGAGATTGTCTTTCTTTGCACGGCCGAAAGTATTGGCTACACGGGGTGGATTGAATCCAGGGCTGTGGTAGCGTGATCTTACTTACACAAATTATTATAAGGAGTTAAGAGTTATCTATACAGAATACGTCTAATGATAAGAACACCTTCATATGAAATAATGTTGGGCAATTGCATTCTTGGGATCTAAATTATGCGCTTGGATTATTAAAAAGAAACTTCTGCTGTTACTGTGTTGTTTGCGATATATGTATGTATGTATATATATATATATAGCAAGGTTCACAAAACTCAGGTAATCTATAGACGCGATGATTGGTATAGAATTAATCCGACTAGTAATTAACTTGAGGGCTAGCTAATCCTACCATGGATGAAGTTGTATGATTAGAAAAGCTAGAGCAAGGCAGAGAAAAAAAAAAGGAGGGTTTAGACTGTACTGAGCAATCATATCATCCTAATTAATCCGGAATCCAAAAATTTTAAGTAAACCGATAAAATTTCCCATTTCCCTTTTCCCTTTTTTTTTTCTTTCCATCATTTGTTCCATTATAGAGTTCATGTGCTTTGTTTTTTATCTCAAGAGCTAAAGTAGACAATGTAATCTATAAATGAATAACAAAGTTGGTTTACAAAATTTGGAATTTCTTATCATTAAATAAGATATCGAATTTGAATGTTGTACGAATCAAGATAATTTATGTTGAACTTTCATGAAAGCAGGTTCTAAGCATTAAGATTACTGCCAAAGGAAAGACATCAACATCAGAATCTTTTAAAGGAAGAAAAAAGGGGGG
>CXYZ01011404.1:1756929-1777627 GCA_900006705.1 Sonneratia caseolaris
GGGGGGGGGGGGGGGGGGGAAGATCCCTGAAGAAAGCAAACAAGATTTCCGCATTATAAGGAGTTTTCCTCGATCAGCCAAGCACGCATAGGTTATCCTCAACCTCAATTATCCTCCTTCTTACATGGCTTTTATTTCATACAGCTGCACTCGTACTGTAATTGCAGTCCTCAGCCACTCGTACTGCCGCTGTCGATTCTATAGCTAGTTCTTACCGGTCTGGGCGGTCAGAAATATTATTTACATATATATGCTCCATTCTCTTTCTATACGAACGTACATAGCAAAAGCAATAAGGGGGGGGGGGGGGGGGGGGGGGGGNTCGATGGAAGTAGATCGAGGAAACAAAATATCTTAGTTGACGGGCACCAAAGTGAGTAGTGTATTGGGGTCGCACAAAGTTAATCATGACGGGCATTAGTTTGTTTGCTAGCCCAGTCAGCACCACTAACCATTAACCATCATCGCATACGTACGCGATGTAGAGAGACCCATCTCACCGGCTCTCTAATGAGTCTAGAAGATATCATTCAATGATCTCTTTTGATATGGAAACTTGTGTTACATTTTTTTCCATGACCATATGCTGTGTCCACTTCTCTTTCTGCCGACAAGGGTCCGTAGATCAAGGAAAGTTAAGGGGATAGATGAAAATTAAATTTATGATCATTTTAATGTGTTCCAATTTGATAATATATCGATTTTATCATGGATCACTTGCCACGATTTATATATCAATATATATAGAGGTATTGAAGAGTTAATTTTAGGGGGTAGGGATCTGTGTGCGTGTGTGTATATGTATTATATTTACATGACTAGGTTGTGGGGCTTTTTACTTAGGGTTACGGGGGCTTGCAAATACATTAAAAGGGAAAGGACACCTAAGTTTTATAGATTTAATTATCTTTTGGGGTTGGGGGAGGAACAATTAGGGTTCCCCATGTCTTCCCTCTCCATGCATTCTATTAGTACTCTATGCTAATATATACATATACATATATATATATATATATATGAACAGGTCTAATGCCATCTCCCATGGCTCTCAGTACAAAACCCTATCCTCTCTCTACTAGGGAGGGAGACAGTTTGTCTAGCCCATTGATTCTCCAAGGCAAAAGGAAAAGGACACCCCTCCATTTTTCTCTCTATCTTTTTTCCCCCAAGATAATTTCAATAATAGGCACAACCTCCGTCCAATATTGTAAATAAATTAATAGGTCTATTTTAATTTAATTGAATCTGAAAGCGTTGAGTGGGGGTGGGGGGTGCATTTTTCGAACATCTAATAGATTCCCTTCAAGTTCCCAGGAAGAATCAAAAGGAGTCTGGCAGTTTGAGTTGGTGGCAGGGCAAAACCCATTTTAGTTGTAGTTGATGATAGGCCCAACGTGCACCTATGCTAATAATGCTCCTCACTTATCCCACTCACTCACCCCCCTCAAAATGATTTACAAACCAAACCAAACCAATACATTTATTTAGGCTTAGCCAGCCTTTTGCAGTATATCCAAAAAAAACACAAAGTCAGTCATCTTTACTTAGACATATAAAAGGTCCTTTTAACCCTTTCTTTTCCTGCATAAAAAAATTAATTAAATATGAATTTTCTCAGCACAATATTTGTATCGGAAATTCTATTAAATTGAATGAAATATGGAGTGGCACCAGTCAATATTATTGCTTCTCCTAACCGATGATGTTTTATGTACCTGCAGTATATTGGTACTTTGGTAATACCTGCAATTGCCAATGACTGGGATGAAGACAGTTCAGCAGCAGCTCGCGGCTGAGTGTCTGCAACACGGTGCGTACGGTTGTTCTGGCATGCCGATAAGTTTAATCCGATTCCCTGTCGTTATGACGTATGACTGGCAATGACGGAAGTCGGAGCAAAATATCACCGGGGTCAAGTCCAGTCTGATGGATGGGTGGCGTGGATGCTCTAGATTGCTTTACGGCCTGGCCTGCATCGACAAAAGCTCTCTCTCTCTCTCTCTCTCCCCTCACCGGGCTGAATTCAGAAGGAGAGTGAGGAATAAACCAAACGACAGGCAAGACTTCTTGGTCACGGGCCTGAGCCCAAAAAAATTTGTACATTTTGGGGGGGCACGCCGCCTTCCGACTGGTCGGTTTCGCCCCCCTATATCACCCCCACTGTTTTCCTATGCCGCCGTACCGCTTTTCCTATCGACTTGTTTCATTTCTGGATTTCTTGCTAGAGTAATAATACTTCGTCAATTTTCAAGCATTCCTTCATGGTTATTTCACGGAATTTAACCACGTTGAGTACGTGTTATCCTCATCTGGATGGATGACGGTGGTACACCATCGCTCAAATCTTCCATCCCTCTCGTGTAAAGAGAGGAATCATCCGAGCAGTGGTGACACAGCTTAGCTCATCACTGCAGTACATACCTGTGGCTAAAGTGGTTATCGGCCTTTTTCCTTGCCGGCTACTAATACCATTACCCCTTCCTTTTTTTCTTCTTTTTTTTTTCAATTTGATCAACTGACTGGTTTGATACCAGTTGAGGTGGGTTCAACATATTTCGTCAAAATCGTCTTCTTTTCATGGGTAAGACCGTAAAACCTGACTCAAAAGTGAAAAAAGTAGTCTAGCTAAGATCTGGATAGGATGGCGTCCAATATCCATGGCAAACCAGTCCAGCCATTAGATGAGTCTGGTTTTGGACTATCTAAGAAATTCTTGTCGTGTGTGTAATCAACTTCTGCTTTCAGTCTTAATATTCCACAAACAGTGTTTACCATTCCCTAAATGTCATGGGAGTAACCCTTTAATCTACAGTCTCCACCAACTTATTCATGAATTTAATGATAGAAGAAACCAAGAAGACCACATTCCTCGAACATGAAAGATAATCATCAGCATAGAGCACGAATGAATTACTAACCAAAGCAAGGCCCTTTCTCAGACAGAACTCGATGATGGAAACAGCTTCTCAAGCTTGTTATTGGAGAGGATCTTGTTGGGGTCCAGTTCACTCCGTGCTTTATTGTATGCATCCACTGGGAAGCGCTTCCTTAGCCTTTCTTGCAGAGCAATGAGCTCATCTTTGTCCTTTGGAACCTGCAGATATCAGATTGGATTACTTCTCTGTCAAGCCCACACTTCTAGATTTCCCCCGAAAGGCACTTTGTTTCAACGAATCTAGTTCTATTTTGATTCAGCTAAAAGTAAATGTGTAACAGTGAAATGTTATGAACTCAATCATACATTGAATGTATGAGTTAATCTATCCTTGCAAGAAACTGGAACAAGACAGAGAAATTGGGCAGCACCTCAATCTTAGCCCAGTGTTCATATGCAGAACACTCATCCCACAGTAATGACTGAGTCAAGTGTCTGTAGTGAAAGAAGTCCTCTGTAATTTCCTTCCTCTGTCTAGGATCAGTACTTGGAAGATACATTATTATACCAACCTACATCAATATGGAAACGCATTGAGTAAGAGATATCAAGAAGTTTCTGGGACGTACCAGCAACTGATAATAAAATGAACCCTGAAAAAAATTAGAAAACTTGCACATACTAACACAGGGGTTGGAAAGGATGAGGAACCGTAACAGATAAAGACTATAGATGTTAAGATGCAAAAACCATCACTGAAAATGTAGGAAGCCCTACGGCAAACTTAACTAGCTACGTGTAATAAAATGATCACATACTGTTTGAGAGATGCAGTTTCCAGCTGTGCCAGACTAAAGAAACATCAAACTGTCCATACTGTCATTAACCAAGACCGTATACAATTGAGACTCTGCGGGTAACTTCAGAAATAACATGAGCAATTTTGTTCTATGATAGGAACCTTCTTGAATGAAATTGGTGCTCCATAACCCAGATGGTCCCCATCACACACTCATAGTTACAGCATCCAAGTGAAACCATGAAGTGGAATACTATTGACTTGGATTCAGATGACTGATTGTACACACATCAGAAAGCAAAATAAATGTGAAAACGATTACCCAAGAGAATATATCGTCCTCATTTGGACTTGATGCAGGACTCATGGGGCTCCTGCTCCGAGTGGTCCATCTCTGCTCAATTGGAGCTGGAGCAGGGATATTTTCCTTTTCAATGAGCTGCTTCAGGTTTTCTATGTATTCAAGGTCCTTCATGCTTGGCTTTGCGAGAGTTCCTGCAGGGAAACACGTCTCTGAGACCCACTGCTGCCCGCCACAATCAAAGCCCAGAATTTCATCACTCCAGCCCACCCTATATCCCTCTGACTTCCTCCAGAACTCGGCCTCAGCTTGATTGACTTTTTTGACATGCTCCTTATTGAGAGGATCAAGAGCAATCAGTTTATCTCTTAGCTCTGTGAACATGAACTCTTTTATATCTGGTTCGTCAGGAGATGTAGGTTGTTCTGGTCTGAGAACAGGTAATTTGAGCAATCAACTTAACTTCTCAACTTCCATCTATTAAGCTAATGGCCACTACCAACAGAAATTGTCAACTCTATGGAAGGGGGACGGGGAGATTTACCGATACTTCTTCAGTGACTCCTCATAGAGGTTCCGAACATGTTGCAAAGCTTCATCTGCGGTGTACTTCGGTTTGAACTTGGGTGGACCTTTCCATTTCGAGATGGGATTACACTTCACAACCACAACAGTGTCTGTATAGGGAATGTAAAGGTACTTCACATGCTTATTCTCGGATAATAATTTCCTGCAACAACAAAAAAAGGCTGTTACTTTATCTTGAAAAATGCTATTCTCTACTAGAATAAAAATACACAGAGAACAACCATGTGGCTATTACTTGTGATTTTTCTTGATCTCTTTCATGGTTGAAACTGATGTATGCTCTACAAGCTCATGTCTATCCACGCACTGGAGGGTTACTTCAGCAACCACTCCAAGGCCACCAATACCACAACGAGCAAGATAAAAGAGCTCTGGGTCCTTCTCTTTTGAAATCTCTATAGTGCCCTTTGCAGGTGTGACCAACTTCATGCTGATTACTTGCTCATCTATTGGAGGCAATCGGGCACCAGTACCATGTGCACCAACCTATAGACCAAAAAAATAATGGAAATAATTCATTTTGGTTCGCTACCAGGAGAAGGAAAGATCTAGTGAAGCCCCTCAGTTTATTGTTCTTTAGCATTCTAGTGCAGGAAGCACTCATCAATAATTCTAGCAATCCATGTTTTTTTATCACTACCTGAATATATGCTGCTTTCCAAAAAGTTCAAGAGGAATATACACCAACAGAAAGGTAACATTTTCTGGTATAGATGTCCTCACTTAAAGCATGAATGAATCTATGTCCTGTGCCCAATCCAGAGAAACAACCAAAGAGTATCATCACCTCTGAAGAGCATCATTAATTATTTCATCCTAGGAGCCAGCGTTACAAACTTTAATAACCACTAGCAACTCAAGCTCGAATTCATTTGTACAAATTCTATACCCTCCAGCAATCTTCCCTCGTCAATTTAATTGTGGACTCCATTTGTCAAAATACGTCAATAGCAGTCATTTCTCATCTCAAGAAGACAACTATAACAAAGTTAGGAACTTGTCTGTGAAAAGGTAGAAATACGGAACTGTCCATGAAACAAGCTAGAGAAGGAAAATCTTGATCTTTCACGAAGCACCTGAACAATGCCACCAATCTGCTGCTCCCTGATGGAGGCGAAATTCTGCAGAGTGAGTCCATAATCCTTGATAGCATCCACGAGCTGCTGAACCCGAATCCCTGCCTGGACCGTCACTGTCTTCTTCTCCTTATCTACCTCTAGTACACGGTCCATCAGGGCCAAATTCACCATGCCAATCCTGGACAAACCGATGCCGTTAGGTGACAACCCAGAACCCACAGGACGGATCCGGGACTTGGTCTCGTTAGCTTCCTTGACGATCTTCTCCAGTTCATCCAAGGTCTCAGGCTGGTGGAAAACCCGGGTCTGGACCTCGTGGGTCCCGCTCCAATTGGAAACCGTGTGGAGGTCATCGGGCAAGGGTGCATACCGGAAGATTTGGGCTTTCTTGTGCTTGGCATCCGCTGGGAAAGGGAAGGAGTAGTAGGTGGCAGCCCCGCAGAAGAGGGCGAGTGCCGTATAACCCAAGTACTTGCGGAACTCCGAAGAGGAGGAGGAGGAAGAGGCGACGGCGGCAGAGGTGCCCCCAGAGGAGCAGAACTGTCGGGCTAGGTCCCGTCTGGGAATACTGGTATTGGCTGCGGAAGTCAGGATCTTGAGGTGGGCCTGCAGCTGGGCGCGTCTGAGGAGAAGGAACCTCGCCATGTCACCGGGGACTGAGCAAGTGTCCTTCAATTGAAGATCAAGATCGAGAAGACAAAAGCCGTGGAGTGGCAGCGTCGTACTGATTCCTATCGAAGTAGACACTGTGGTGGTGTTGAGTGACAAACGGCAGTTTTTTTTTTTTTTAAATTCCAACTTTTAACCAGAAGGTCGACTGCCATTGTTTGAAATTCCGGTCAATCTCTCTCAAACTTGGACACAAGGGTTTCAATTAGGGGTCGTCCCAAACTTCATTAGGGTGTAGGTCGTAATTTAAGTTCGAATTACGTACTAATTTTATAAGGAATTTTGGATTTCCCTGCTCAATTTGCATCAAGTTCATACGTAATCGGGATTCCTGATGAAGCTTATAAGTGTAAATTCATTGTAATTAGGCATTTCTCAGAAGCTACACGCAATGGAAAATGACAGAATTCGACAGATTCATCGTCGGACTATATGCAAAGGTATTTACTAGGAAGTTTACTATCACAGCATGACTTACATGAAGCTAATGAGGAACCTTCGCACTATACTAAGTTTTGGCAACATCCAGCAATGATTCATTAAAAAAGAAAAAAAAGAAAAGAAAGAAAAAGGCATCATCCAACAATTCCTCTCACAAAACTAAATGCTAAAGGATTCCAAGATCACGGGGGTACCATTTCATCAGAATTATTATGTACAAAGAGTCGAGCATCATCAATATAACTGCAAGTAGTAAGTTTCATCTGATGCAAGCACCATATTTAAGACATGAACTCCCTTGATGCCCATCGATCTTCAAGCCTCCCTAGTGAAAATGCTGTCACAGGCACCTCATTCAGGCTGTGCGGGTCCGGCTCAATTCCATAATCTGTGAGAGGTCTATGCTCGAGAACTTCATCATGCTTCTGCACAAACTCAGGAATTTCTACCTCTCCCTTCTTTATGTCATCCCAAAGATACTGAAGACGGCTCACATACTTGATTTTCCAGTATAAGCTGAAACAAGACTCGTAATCAGAAGATGACAGCGTATAAAATGAAGGGAGAGAAAAGGGTAAAATGTTGAAGTTTGTATCCACTTATTAAGTCCAGACTCAATTTCTCAGAAGGCCAATGAATGTTTTCACTATANACAGACTCGGTTTCTCAGAAGGCCAATGAATGTTTTCACTATATAATCCTACAGCAGGAAAATACATATTCAATTGATTTTAATCACAGCTACCATGATCAATTCCCAGAAAACAGTTACATTGCACATTATGCGAAGGAAAAAAAAAGGTAGCAGTGGACTCAGCAGATAGAAGAGTCATGATAGTTCTTGGTGATTTGTTAACATCTTGTTTCATGTAACTGTATCAGATGGGTAGTTTGGCGCACTCTTTGCCTAGACTGATTCAGCTGCATGAAGAATCACAATCTATGATTAGCTCTAAAGACCATGTTTGGGAATCAAATGGAATCACAACAAAAAGTGAGAAGATCCTTTTCAATGATGATCCCATCTCATTCCTTTCCTTTCCATGTACCAAATACGGCATGGCAGTATGCCTGATGGCTATTGCTAAGCCACATGATCAAATTAATCTATCATTTTTTATTCATCACAAAACTCAATCTGCAAATCCTCAGCATCACCACAAGGTTGTATAAATTACTTACCCTCCTCCGCTAAGCAGAAACCAACCAAGGGTGGCTAGCCTTGAACAGATTCCCGGGTGTGCAAAGTACACAACCTCGGATGTTGATGAATGATCATGATGACCCTGACTCATGTACTATAAATAATCTTCCACAAGGTTGCATAAATTACTTACCCTCCACTAAGGAGAAATCGACCAAGGGTGGCGAGCGTAAGCCTTGAACGGATTCCCGGGTGTATGAAGTACACGACCTGCAGCCTGTCTTTAATTGCAGAAGGGAGGTCCTCGTAGATCCACCTCAAGATTGATAAGCCCGGGGAATTATCCTCCTTCTGTACAGTAGAGTGCATATAAACAATACAAAACGGCCCTTCAGGAAGCTCACTGCATATTTTGTGGAAAACATACTTCTTGAGGCGCTCCCCACTCACAACTGGAGCTGTGAAACAAACAGAAACCTTTGATATTGGTCATTCACCAATCAACTAATGTAGGAGTCAAGTCCATGAAAGTCTTATATGGAACAAAGTCGGCTGTTTGATATCTACCCAGTTCGGTTTTAAAGTGTAATCCAATTAAAAAAATGAATTTCTCCCTTGTATGGCTTTGTTAGTTAGATCTAAAAATTATTTGAAGAAGTGAATTAAAGAAATGGTGCGCCTAACCATGAAGAAATACTCAGCCTTTCAATCAAATTCATCCAAATTCCGACAAGTAATCCACAAGGACGCCAGCTGAACTAGCATTTCACGCTCACGAGGATATGAGAAATAAAACCGCATGAAGACATCAGTTGTATGATCTCGTAATCCTGTGATCACATTCTTTTCATGAAAGAGCGAGCTTTTCACTATTTCTGTTTAACCCCCAGAAATATGAGCGAGAACCACTAAGACTTCTGCAGCAAAACTCGAACTTTGAAAAATCAAACCGCACAAATTCGGTTTTAAGACGACTACCAGGGAAGTATTTCCCGACGACCCGGAAGATGCGGTTGCCGGCTCGATCAAAGCCTTGGAGACGAAAGAACTGAAGGAATTCGAGGTCAGAGAAATCCTCGTCCGGACACAGGTACTGAGAACAATCATGCCAGTCATCCGCTTCTTCTTCTATCTCCACCGCTTCTGATTGTGATTCTTCTCTCTGCTGGTTCGTCAGAAAGGGACGGGCGTCGATGCCCAGATCAGATGCCAACACGAAGACCGAAAAATCATCGGACGAAGGAGAAGAAGGGCTTGTCATCTCTATCTCTCTTTGCCCGTGCAAGTATCTCCTCCGACGAAGAGAAGGTCGAGCAAGAGCCGACTGTCCGTGTCCCCGACTCGACTAGAGCTAGGGTAAGGAGGGATAAGGGGCTATTTCCTTTTTATATATTACTTTTTGTTCTTTTTATATTTTCCGAGCATCAGAAAATACAGAGATGTTGCTCCAATTCTTCTCTTTTACAACCTAAGCAGCTACTAGAATCGCCATGGCTTCTGCTTGAGTGAAGGAGAATGAGCGGTACCATTTCAAGCAAGCCAGAAATGGAGACCCAAGTTTGCAAGCAGCTCCTGCAATACTACTTCCAGTGGAGTCCCGTGAGCCAGCCGTCAGTGGCAATACAGATATGATGTGGACAAGCCTCAAGAGAAGATTGGATCCAAGAGGTAATAGAGGCTGGTGCAGTAGACTCTTTTGCTGTTTGAGAATCCTTCACTAATTCCTCTGGAGCCCTGGATGTATATGTATGCTGTACAAAATCTTTGGGGACCAGCTCGAGAAGACCATACAAATAAGTTTTATCGGTGTTTTAGACAAAATTTCATTCAGATCATATTATGTAATATAATCATCCTACAGCTCAAAGATATTGATAGGAGAATCAAGAGGAGCAAGCAGAAATTTTAACAAGGATATGGAACTACCATCCCAATCTAAACGAGCTATATTAATCAATCTCCATTAGGATTCTCTCTATATTTCTAACATAACTCATAACCACCATTCAATTCAATAAGAGCGGTTATGGGTCATATTAAGAATGGTTCAAACTGGTTCTAGGGTTAGACGATCATATCCTGAGCTAGCCTCCTGATCCATTTAACATCTCTACCCGTCCCCTCAAAATCCATCAATCCAAACACATTTGAGGGATTTGGAGGAATAAGAATGGATGAGTAAATTTCACGTTTGATTATTTAAGGAGAGAATTTGGAGATATTTTGAGGGATTTTCTATTCCTCTATAAGTAATGGAATAATGAGAAATAAGGAGGGATGAATAATAAAATTACAATAAATTATTCCATTTTATAGTTAGAGAAGATCATCGATGGTATAATAGCTTATTTATACTCCTTAATCCTCATCTTCCCTCCATAATCACATCCAAATAAGAATAATAAATATATATTTTACCCATCCATAACCCTTTTCCCCCTCCATCCAAACATATTTTAAGCCAATCCTAAGAAGGTTGTCCCATTTAGTCCTTTACCCGCCGGAAAATATATATTTCTATTTACCAGAATAAAATACAATGATATTTGTAATTATTTTTCTTTTCTTTCTTTTGCTATTCTTCTTTTTTTCAGTGAAAATATATTTTTTGGTATCGGTCATGAATTTATAGAGAATTATTTATGGGAAAGAACGGTGTCCATAAAAAAGCAACTGTTGATAGAAAATGAGGTGTTTCCCCTCCATTTTTCCCCGTTTTATTTTCTGTAATTTCCCAAAAAAGAAATCAGGCAAACCCACTTCTCTCTGTCGTAGTGAGCGGACCACACACGCTTCACCTCTGCAGACCGAGTTCCTCTTGTACCCCTGCAACTTTGCCTCCCAAAGGCTATGGTTCTCCCCTTCTTCTCACTCTGTTCTGGTACGTAACCAGCTTGGTATATCTCTGAGATTTACTTGTCAGCTCGGATTCTTTGTCCTCTTTCTTTTATAGCCTTGTTCTTTTAGTTGCCTTACTGGATTGGTTCAGCTTCGATACTGCTGTGAGGTTGCAATCTTTTTTTCCTGTGATTTTTAAGAAAACAAGCATTCGAAGGACTAGTTTTTGTTGAAGAGTAATGCCTGTTCACTTAAAGTCATGAATCTTGTTCCACCGGAAGAGAAAATCGGTGACCCTATATTTGGATTGTTGCAGATGCTTGAAACACAGCCCTGCAGGATTCCATGGACACTCTGCTTAAAACTCATAACAAGCTTGGGTTCTTGCATCCCCTCAATGGATTCTCTGAAAATTTTGGCATTTTGAGCCCCCCTGGGTTTCAATCTCAACAAGACGTCGGATTCAACCTGAAGAAGTACCAGCTGAAAAGGGCTAAGAAATATGGCTACTGCATCAAGGCCAGCAGCAGTTCTCTTCTGGAGCTTGTTCCTGAAACCAAGCGGGAAAACCTCGAATTTGAGCTTCCCGTATATAACCCATCCAAGGGACTTGTGGTGGATCTTGCAGTTGTGGGAGGTGGGCCAGCAGGACTTGCAGTAGCCCAGCAAGTCTCGGAGGCAGGCCTGTCAGTTTGCTCAATTGACCCGTCTCCGAGACTGATTTGGCCAAATAATTATGGCGTTTGGGTGGATGAATTCGAAGCCATGGACTTGCTAGACTGCCTGGACACCACATGGTCTGGGGCAGCTGTGTTCATCAATGACCATTCCAAGAAGGACCTGGATAGGCCTTATGGTAGGGTCAACCGGAAACAGCTAAAGTTGAAGATGCTCCAGAAGTGCGTGTCAAATGGGGTTGAGTTCCACCAAGCTAAGGTTATCAAGGTCATCCATGAAGAGTCTAAATCTCTTCTTATATGCAGCGATGGTGTCACAATTCAGGCATCAGTTGTTCTGGATGCTACTGGCTTTGCTCGGTGCCTCGTTCAGTATGATAAGCCCTATAACCCAGGATACCAGGTGGCCTATGGAATATTAGCTGAGGTTGAAGAACACCCTTTCGATGTAGATAAGATGGTCTTCATGGACTGGAGGGACTCACATCTAAATGACTATAAGAATTTGAAAGAGAGAAATGAGAAGATCCCAACTTTTCTATATGCCATGCCTTTCTCATCTAATCGCATATTTCTCGAGGAGACATCACTTGTTGCAAGGCCTGGGCTCCCCATGAAGGATATTCAGGAGAGAATGGTCGCGAGACTAAAACACTTGGGCATTAAGGTGAAGGCCATTGAAGAAGACGAACGTTGTGTCATTCCGATGGGTGGGCCCCTACCTGTTCTTCCTCAGAGGGTCATCGGTATAGGAGGCACAGCAGGAATGGTGCACCCTTCAACTGGGTATATGGTGGCAAGAACCCTAGCTGCAGCTCCAATTGTTGCAAAGTCCATAGTAAGCTATCTTGTTTCTGATAAAAGCCTTCTGGGGAATGAATTATCTGCAAGAGTCTGGGGGGACCTATGGCCCATTGAGAGGAGAAGACAGAGGGAGTTCTTCTGTTTTGGAATGGACATTCTGCTCAAGCTCGATCTACCAGGCACAAGAAGATTCTTTGATGCCTTCTTCGATTTGGAACCCCATTACTGGCATGGGTTCTTGTCCTCTCGGCTATTTCTTCCTGAGCTTATATTCTTTGGGCTGTCATTGTTCTCGCATGCCTCCAACACCTCAAGAATCGAGATCATGTCAAAGGGGACTTTACCTTTGGTGAACATGATCAGAAACTTGGTACAGGATGGTGATTCTTGAGAAGCTCAGAATACTCAGCTCATTCATTAACAGCTTCACTGAGGTAATTGTCAATACTGAGTGCCAAAGATCTAGCTGTCATGCTAGTCTTTCCCTTGAGATGGGATACAATTCCTTCTGATATTCCACTTATCTTGTCATCATATTGCATATCTGTAGCTACATTTTCTTGCACGATCCATTTGGTTTTACCTCGAAGTGAATTCGTGCTTCCATCGTATACAAGTGATCTCATAAATCAGAGAATAATGAATTGAAGATAATATCGGCCAGATGGTGCTGGAGGACAGAATGAATAATCAAGTTGGTTTCAATTCCCATTTTAGAGCCAGTTCTTGCAGTCCATCTGATTCCTAACATGAAACTCAGTCCATGTCCAGGGTATCGCTTGATTCCAGATGCGGTACGAAAAGGCAGTGAATGATTCTCTAAGGATAGGGCTGAGAGATTTACGAGGAGCCATAGTAATACTAACCTACCTTGTCCGATGTTTTGTCTCCTTGACATGCTAACCACATTGTCTTCCACATAAATCTTGAAACTGTCCAAGATGCTTAATTGAATTCAATATTGAATGAGACTAGCTTGATTCAGAGGAGCGATATTGGCGAAGGAACTCCTAGTATTTCAAAATCTGTGCGTTTTGACTTCACAGTGTCCAACATAATAGATGGGGCATTTTCTTGAGATCTCCTTAACTAAGCGATACAACGGTTGCGCAATTTGATTGGATCCTACTCCCTGAAAGCAGTAGAAAAAGTTTCTTATCGTGCAATACTCCTGGTCGTGTCTGTGCTTATTAACCCATGGCTGCATAAGAACTAGCCCGGTCGAAACACGAAAGGAGTCCCCAATGTACTAACATGATACACGATTAAATATTATTATATATGGGCTTTTCTGAAGAAACCAATTTTGATCAACTTGATGGCATGTCTGAAGTTTCGGGGATTTCATCGATTTAATGAACCCAAGTTGCGGCAGTACGGCATCAATCATGAGTTCAATGCTGAGTTGTCAACAGAACTTAAACAGTTGATGGACAATCTGAGTTTTATTCCGTGCTGTTCGTTGAAGCAATAAACTTAGACAAGACAGCCTATGCAATATCAAAGGAAAGAGTCTCTCAAACGAGAAACAGAAAACAAGAAGTCTCAGGAGAAGCAACACGCAGGGCACCGCCTTAGCCCGTTCTCATTGCAATCCGAGCACCTCCTTAACCTGCCTGCCTTCTCATCAAAGACTTTCCTGCTCCCTCTGCAACTCGGGCAAGGTACGAAGCCGGCGTCCCCACAGTGCATGCAGATTAACTTATAATCGTGAACTGGAAGTCCTTTCAAGAGCTTCCCCAACTCACCGGATTCATTCAGCTGCTTGATCTTCTCTGCACCTCCAACATGGTTCCCCCTTATAAAGACCTGAGGCAGAGTCAGAGGCTTCCCCTTAAGTAGATTGTGCAGTTCCTTCTTGTAGCAAGAGTCCATTGAGATGTCTCTCTCGTCTACAGACACTTGGAACCCACGGAGGGTCGTCCGTACAAAGCAACAGTCCTCAAAAGTCTTCCTGATCCCTCTCAGGCTCGTAAAATAGAGTATGACCTGGCAGCTATCAGAGTCATGGGATAAACAGACGTACTCCTTACCCGGCTCGTTACAGTGAAACACATTCAAGTCATCTTTGTGAATGAATGAGGCGGGTTTTATTGCCGCTTCATCTTCCTCAACCAAAGAAGTCAACATCTTCGATCTACTGAGATGGAAGTCGGGGTCATCTAGGCCATCCATCAGCTCCCAAGCATTGATGACTGCATCAGGCGACAGTGAATCATTTATGGCACCTGCTTCGGATATGATCTCCTTCACTTTCTTGGCAATGTAACTCGTCTCTGAAGGTCTCTGCTGATGATCGGGAGCAGAAACAACTTCAGAAGTAAAGTCAGGATTTTCTTGGTCAATGAGGAGCAAAGAGCCATAGGTGCTCGAAGTGAGAGAGACCAGATGGTAGGTGTCTCCCTTCCTCAGAGGTGGATGGTGGACTAAGTGTGACGGGAGAGAGAGGACAGTCGGTGAAGAAACTGAACATAACTTGGGATCGGAGGAGGATGAGGGGGCAGTGGTGGCAGCCGTCGGGTTTCTACCGATTTCAGTGCACCATTTCGAGGCGGAGCATCCCATGAATGAATGAATGCCAGGAAAGCTGACAACGCAGAATCTAATTTCTCTCTCTTTTGTGCCTCTGAGACTCTAATGTGTTGCTGAGAGTTAAAGAAGAGGGAGGGATTAGGGGAAAGTCATGGATTTGGTGAGGAGGAGCTCTCAGGAATTGTTAAGGAGAAAGAAGGTATAGTTATGGCTTTTTGGTGAGGAGATTCTTTTGCTTCAAGTGATGACAGGAGTTTGTTTTTATTGGCAACTCACAGCCGTCCTCTCTACCTGATATGAATGCCCCCATCCTTCCTCTACAATCATGTTCACTACAGAAACTCTCATTCTTTCTCGTTAGTAAACCTCTCCTTCACAGTGATGATCTTGTGATTACTCCAAGTGGGAGCGTCGGGATAATCTGTCATCATCAGTTCATTTGCATAATGTGAACCTCCAAATCGACGGTCTGGATAAAGACATGCGAATAATAAACCCAATCCCCTAAAAAGGTCGATCACCGCAGGCCCTCATGTGATTGCTCAAGATAACAAACAGATGGGCTGAAACGGACAGATGATCAGTTGCAGACAAACGAGTCCTAATGCTCCCACCAGCACCGGAGAAAGTGACTCGTAATTGTTGGAATTTGATGTCGCCTCCCACTCCATTCATTTTTGGGGATAATCATTTTTCCACAAGGGGATAGGTTTCTGTTGTTCAGTTACATGCCCCACCATCTCCCCAAGGATTGCCCATTTCAACTGAGACCTGAAGAGATAGATAGTGGAAGCTTCTGGCTTTGATCGTTTCCCTTCGAATGAGTTATACATCTCTCCAAACCCAAACTGTATTAATATTGATCAGTAATTAGGTGAAGCCGCCAAAAAGCAAGATGTTACCCATCAGAGACACTAGGACTTTCGGTGGCACGGTCTTATTCAGTCCGCGCTTTATTGACTTGAGGCTGACATGAAATCAACCATGCTTGAAAAACCCAACGTAGAACAGTGTTTCTCATTTTCATCCGGTTTGGCCTTACAGCCTTTGTTAAGAACCCAGGGCAGATGCGATTAGGTTGGGTTTATCAATCCCATCCAGGTTTGAACCGGGGGTGGTGTCGATGGGGAAATCTGTACTGCCAAGCTGGGGAGAAAGGGTCAGAGCTCTCTGTAGATAATGCGCTCTTCTTCTTTTTATATCAAGCATTTACAGAGCAAAATAGCTATAACCATCCAGCGAAAATGTCCAGCCACTATCAAGATCCCATATTTTGTGCAACTTGACAATTCCTGACCGTGAAACCAAGGTTAGGGACTTCCAAGCAAAAACTACTTTCACTCTTCTTCCTTCACTTGGTCCAGTCCTTCTCCAATTAAGCACAACAACCATCCTGCTCTTCATAGCCACAATCTAGATCCGATCTGACAAACAGAACAGCAATTTTGCGATCACCAGCATGGGAGGACAACGTCCAGAAGAGAGAAAAAGAATAATTAGGACGACTGAGTGATAAACTGTGNGAAGAAGAGAGAAAGAGAATAATTAGGACGACTGAGTGATAAACTGTGCGCTGTACGAGAAGAACATTGTCTGCAATAGTCTGGAAGTACATAATTAATGTGGAGTTGTTGTGAGGCAGCTGAGCAATATCAGTATGCAGAAAAACCCCTTAGATCTGAATGAATACGGTACGGGAGGTAGACTGTCTACATAGATGGCATGTAATACATCGTTGTCGATGTATATGAGCATATATGGTTACAATATTCAAAAACAAGATCTATTTCCATCGAGACCAATCTACTCATATTAAGATTAGGCTCCAGTGATGATGTATGTGGTCATGCCTCTAAAGGTATTAGCGACGAACCAACTTTGCAGATGCTGGATGAACAAGAAAATCCCACAGAAACAGTCAACTTCTGTAAAAGAATATGAAGCAACTGAAAGGAGTCCGTAATGATTAATCCTGACTATATCTGTTGTACTTGAGCAGGTGAAAAGTGGCAACTCCAAATGCACTCCTCCTAATAACTTAAGCATAAGTGTTCCGACATACCAGAAACGTATCAAATAACGAGAGAAAACTGGAAATATAACCACAAGAACCTGATTTATTTGAACAAAGATTGAATAGGAATGACAACTCAGATAAGGGCTACCAAGAACCTTGAAAAGGCCAGATTTTGAGCCTCATATATACCTGGGTATCTTTTACCAATAGCAACTCTAGAGCATACGAACTGGGCTAGGCTCAGTTCCGCATCTCGTCACTAACCTGGTCAACTGATCTTAACCGATGATACTAATCACCCTACCTTTCTAATGCGACCCTTCACAGTTACATGCACCGAAGCCAAAGAGGAGGCATAACAAGTTCCAAGATTTTCTTGTTTGTTGTATGCGTTAACACGATTCCTTCTGCAGGATCAATTCAGCGTATGATTCATATTCTGCATCTGGCCATTTCTCCTCATATGGACTTTGTTTATGCTATTTCACTCAATCTAACAAAGATTATAAAACAGGGAGTTAGACAGAATTTCTGGTATTGAAACTACTACCTCAGCCAAAGAAATCTCATCTGCCGTAACGAACCAAAATCATGATAGTAGACATTGCAGCCACATGAAAGGCAGCATTCACGGAGAGCAGTAGCTATTTACCAAACTCTAGGAGGCAAGTAGGGAGGCGACCACTTGACCCTCTCACGGATTCCCTTCATCCAACATGGAAAGGGCTGATACCGCCGGATCTGAGAGAGCCGGCGACCTCTTCGGCAACGGTCAAGCAAGAAGAGACCCAACCAATGAGGACTATCCACACCATTTTCGCCATCCACAAGGTGGTAGCCCAGGGCAACGCCATCTGCTCCCTTGCGAGTGGAGACTCGGCCTGAAGAAGCGAAGAGGAAGTACGGAGGAGCTTTTATGGCGAAGGAATCGGAGATTAAACAGTGAGATCAGAGGAGAGGAGATTCGATGGAGTTCCAGCGGATTTTCCATGTCAGTGGAAGGAAATGATGCCTGAAGTACAAGCCCGCGGCGGTCGCGGTCGGTCTTCGAATAGTCTATGGGGTGGGCGGGACCGGGCCGCGCTTGACCACTGGGACTTGTCGGTCAGCTGCCCGAGTTTTCCTCCTGTTTCTGCCGGGAAAAAGTGTTTCCCAATAGCCACTCAACTATAGAAAGTGCACCGATTGCCCATTGAACTTAATTCAGTTCCATTTATTTGAATTTAGAATTGGTCTGGATTGTACAAGCATCTTTCATCATCCTTTAAGCAATTGTGCTGAATAAATACTTCAAAATCATGGTGTAGATTTAACTTGATAGTTGCTAATATGTTTTTTTTTTAAATCCCGGCGGGCTAATCAATGTTTCGGAATACCTCTTCTGCAAGTTTTAAATTGGTGTCCCCTAGACAGTTGATCTTACTCCAAAGTGAACGCACACGTTTCTCAGTGGGTGTGGTGGACTTTGATTTGATTTGGCTCGATTTTCGCAGCCATATCATCGGTTCAGAGTCGATGGATTACGGTATAAAGGCATCAAGAAAAAATTCTCCCTGTTGTGAAATGAAATATGTTACTGATTTGCACAATGCACAATTTCAACAGGAAATGAGCAAAAACACGTAGTAAATTTCATCATGCACTTGGATTGCAGCATTGTTATATTTACAAGACATTCTAAACTAAATCTTGGCCCCTAATAAGTTCAGATCCAAGGTGGTTTAATGGACACAGAACACTGGAAACAGAGTAAAAGCAACCGAGCCAGTCATTGAAACCTTCCTGGCATTCCACATGCAACATGACATCACTCATTTCCTCCAATACAGCTACCAACAGCATACCAAATTCAGCAGTGTCAAACAACTGTCTGGATTCAGATCCATGGGATCACTCACATGGCAATGAAACACTATCCCATAACTTCAAGTGATGATTCTTACTTCTCTTTCTGCTTTTCAAAGAACACCATTTCCAGTGTCCCTCCTCATCACTGCCGCTCTTATGTTAGTTTACTATCAAAAACCAATCAATATCTTCAATGAGTAATCCGAGGCATATCCACTTCTAAGTGCTATATACACGCTCTGCAGTCCTAGAGGGGTTAAGATGCACCTGCATTTATTAAGCAAAGACAGAAGAATAATGGGAAAAAAAAACGGAAGAGACACTAGTTTTCACCCTAAATACAATTTCCTTTATCACCTTATCAGGCTATATTGTGCAGCTAAGTTGACTGAGAAGCAACCATTACTCAAAATAGATCAAGAAGCAAAATCAACTACTTACCCCTAAAATCAATGTCTATTCACCGCCAAAATTTTCATAGGTCAAACCTTCAGATATGGGGTCTAACCTTCTATTTTCTCCTGTCAGTCCAGCAAAATTACATCCTTCAGGAAAAACACAGATACAACTGAACTACTGTAATGTGACCAGAAAATAAACATGGGCAGGTAGCTCACCTTGCTCTCCTCTTTCACAAGCATCAAGGAAGTGGTCTGCATCTGTTGCCAGGAAAGGGGATCTAGGATAGCTCTCCAATATATCTAAAAAAATTTTCACAAGAAAAGTTTTATCACTCTGGTTTGACATGTAAAGCATTAAGATCAGACCCTACAAAGCCATCAAGAAAAGATTTTGAGTTGTTTCTTCCCCCTCCTTTTGCATGGTACGTAACATCTCGATAATCGCATAAGAGGAAAAATCAGAGTTCTACAGTGAATTGATCAATCTCACTCAATGAAGGGAGAGCACAGTAAACAAACTGCAGGCAAAATGCAATGCTCTGCATCATAGGAGAAAATTTCCAAGTGCTAGAGGGGATCACCAACCAGAACTTTGAGAGAAATCAGCAGTGAGATCTGACAGACTGAAATTTCGGGGAATCTGGCCCAAAAACCCAAATGAGGAATTTTCTGCATCCAGGAGTGGCTCATTCAGGGGCTGTGAGGTAGACCCAACACTTCTGAAAGATGCAACAGAGGCATCTCCAATGGTTGAACGTGCTTCCAGGACATTACTCTCAGCACCAAACATATAAGGGGAAGCTCCTGAATAGCCAGTTTCGGTTTTGATTATTCCTCCATTGACTCCTTGCATAAGAACTATGTTTGAGCTTTGACTAGACATCATATTTGGTGTAGCATTAATCCTATTAGCATGAGCAGACATGTCCATAGCAGAAAGTATAGTCGAGTACAAGGATGACCCGCCATTTGTGAATGCATTAGTTAAACCAGGGTTCACTGGGTGCTGGATCTTTTCTGGCTTCACTGCAGGGCCAGGATGCTCTGAGGCATAACATGCTGAATTCTGATGTACTGTTTAATGAAACAAAGCTTTTAGACATTGAGTTTGAATAAAACTGATGTAGAACACATTTTTTAAAAAAACTGGATGCAGTAGAGGGCCGGAACAAATAATGATGAGATCTTACATTGTGGAATATGAGTTCCATTTGTAGTGGGTAGAGGAGCAACTCCAGTCGGATGTATCTGGCGCATCAATTGCACTTGCTGCTCTAGCAAGTTGTTAAATTCAATTATCTGGTGCTTTAACATCAATCTCAAGTAATACGCCTTGAAAAATTCCTGGTTCTCCTCCTCCAGCTTCTGCCAAACTGAAAGAATACAAATCCATGTCAAATTAGGAAGGACTCTGATTGGCCGGCACAACTTAATAAAGAAAAGAAACATTTTATGTTGGTTTGACCCTAAGGTATAGCACAAGGAGCTGACAGAAATATGCTTCAAACTTCCAAAGGCAAAAGTTGACCCATGAAAAAAGGATGGGTAATTCACCAAGTTCTGTGAAGCCAGGCTCAATTTTTGCCTGCACCAGTAAAGTCTCCACAACTTCCTTCCGATTCATGTACAGCTGAAGACATCTTTCTATAAGATTTTGTACCTGAGGCGAGTGAATAGCCAACATC
>CXYZ01011404.1:1777900-1825435 GCA_900006705.1 Sonneratia caseolaris
GGGGGGGGGCGCGGGGGGAGGGGGAGAGAGAGAGGGAATACAGTAATGGCTTTGTGAAGGTAAAGAAGTCCAATAATATCATAGAATAGCAACATAAAAATATATTGGCATCTTACCAACTGTATATCCTGACGTGAAACCCTTCTAACTGTTCCACTTGACATTATTTAGGTTTCACCCACTTGTCGCTGACAGAAACAAAATGAGGACTCTAAGGCTACTCAAAATAACCAGATGGACTTCCTGTAGAAATAAATACCATCACGTTGTTCAGCTGCTCAGTTAGGCGAAACTTCCAATGTCAATAATCTGGAAACAAATGAAGGAAAATGAACTCCAAAATTCAGAAAATAAGTTACAAAAAAAAAACTAACAGATAATTACACTGAGAAAGATCATCGATCTATATATCAATCATAATCACCGCAACAGTAAACACATTTTGATAGGTCCAGCACCATAAAATTTGAGCACAGCGAGAGGCCAGTTTTCACCTGTCACATACCTCAATCCAAAAGCTAGTTTTAAGTTATGAAGTGAAACAATTAGGCATGTGCAAGAGCATGTTTGGATGGGCACAACAAGGGCTACGCACACAAGGAAGGGATTGAATTTATGACCCCATGAATACTCACAATACATAAGTGCGTCCTTTCCTCTTATCAATTAGAAAAAATGATTGTTTGATTTCCTTTTTCTCCTTTCATTGTTTTAAAAAAAAAAGGCCTGTGGATATTTATGCTGGCACAAACAAATAAGAGAGATCTATCGGTAGAATACATATCCTCGGGCAACTCGCTGACAAGGGCTGCAGCAAGCATGTACACCTTGCGCATATTAGAGATTATCTATCGATCATGCATGCCGGAGATGATGCTACCGCTATGTTGAAAAGGAAACTTTATTTTGAAAAGATGAGCTGATATATTGGCGTGAAAAAGCAGATGACCGTTCACACTCCCACATAAATTTACCCAAACCAAAGAATCCAAACCACATGTATCTCAACATTGCCCGCTAGTTCAATAACTCGCCCAAAGTCATGCGAGATAATTAAAATGAAAATCAAACTCTCTAGAAACCAAACCAGACACAAACCGTCGTTATAAAAAAAAATGCAATTTTTTTGTCTTATCAGTCTTTCATCTCCAGACAAAATCAAGATACGAGCTAGGGTTCTATAAAACAAATCAGTTGTGCGTGATCATATTCGCCAAAGCGCGGATCATCAAAAGTTAAACCCCGTACCAAACTATCCAAGCAGACTAAGGAAAATCAATACGAGCAGGCATCACACCACAGCCCGAGATCATCAAACGGATCATTTGGGGAAACACGAGCCGAAAATCAATAACCGGACAAGCTCAGAAAATTACCATAACGGTACAAGATGAGAGATTGAGCTCGAATAGAGAAAAGGGGTTTACCGGAAGAATTTCCGGAGAATCCAGCGGAGGGACAAGGGCTTTGGTTGCGATTTGATCGGCTTCCGATATAGGGATCGCACCTTTTGTTCTTCGTCTTCATTATTTTTGTTCCTTTTTATTGTTAATTAATTATTTGACCGAACTGGAAGAGGGAATTGGGCGAATCGGCGGAGAAAGGGAATCGTGCCACGTCGGATGCAAGAGTGGCAAGTGGGCCCCGCTTTTGGGTGAGTGGGGTGAGATCAGGTAGACTGGTCTGAGACTGATTGGGACTGTGTGAGGCCTCCGGATCACTTTGATTGGTCTATTTTAGTTTGGTCAACTAAGGTCAGGGATGCCCCCATCTACTTGTAGCCTATAAAGCTGAAGAAACCTCAGCAAGCCTCATCCCCCAGCTTTGATTCAATGCTCGTTCACCAAGTACTTCAATTTTCAAGAGGCGTTTGATTTTGGTTACCTCTGTCTTCCTCTTACCCCTCTTTACATTCACGGATCTTGTTTAAAACCGAGAAAGCATCATGAGTAATTAATCTTTTTACCCACTTCAGTTCAGTTTCCATACTTAAAAGGCATTCATAGTTTGCCACCGGGTTGGGGCATGCTTGGTCGCTAGGCCATCAATCAACAACCGGTACGAGGTTGAACCTCTGAGCCCATATCAGCCCACTGGGCTGTGCCTCTGTGCCAAGCTGCACTCTCTTCTATCAAAGTCGTTACGAAAGATGGAGATACCATGCGTTCGGGAACACGACAATAGGAAATTATGAAACAAAGTTGCTTGGGTCACAGCATGCAGAAATCCCGAATACAAATCAGTAGCAGGAAATCAACATATCTCGAGTCTAGCAGACCGAGAAGATATCTCAAAGTGCATTCTGATCATATCATTGCATTGTTGAAGGACGTCTATACATGAACTCCTCCTCAAAAAGACAAAAATTGGATTGGAAAAGACTAATCCTTCCGGTAAGCTCATAAACCCCTCAAGGGAACTGATGTCCCCGTTTTCTATATAAACCGCCAGCATCTCCAAGATCTAATGGAAGAAACAACAGGGGGGAAAAGAGACCAATATAAAAGTTAAAATATGATCACATCTCTATGAAAGGGAAAGAATAATATGATCGAAGATTGATTATTGGACCTCAGATTACAGTGGTCACTCCACTGTATCTGGGTCTAGTCCTGTCAGGTGAGAGCCCTTCTTCCATGGCTTTCCTCTTGTTGCTGCTACTGTTATTACTTGGCTGCTGCTGTTGGATATCGAGTTTATTTTCAGTTTTCTCTCCGTCTTCTTCCCGGTTCTCCTCTTTCTGCTGCTTCGGGTCCACAAGTTTGGTCCTCATCATATGGGGTCGAAGCCTACTCACATCAGCCAGCTTGAGTGGCTTCAGGAAGAACTCTTCAGCCCCTTCTTCCAAACACCTGCTCTTGACCAAAGACATTGGGAACCCAAATTCAGCAAAGTCAATCTCTCATCATGGAACTAAATGCTGATACATAGGAATTTTCTTTCTAGTCTCTCTCTTCTTTTTTACCTGCTGATTCTAGAAGGGATGTTCTCGGATGACATGATAACCACAGGAATGTTTCTCAGAGACGAAGATTCCTGCAAAAGTCACAGAGAATCCTATTCATTTCCCACAATCTATTGGTTTTAGACTCCATTTGAAACCAATTATTGCAATAAATATACTAAATCCGGTTTATTTCAATCTGACTCAATTCATTCTCGACTGAATTATACTGTTTGGAATACTAAGGAGCTGAACCGTATTGAATTGTATAACCCTGCTTAGACAATAGTAGAACTGATTAATTTATTTTAATAAATATTAGTAATATCACTTTCATGCACGTCAAACTCGAATTAACTAAACATGCAATTTGCTGTCACAATTATTAGAAGCTCAGCAAACTTTCAGGACTTCGTTGATTCGGGAGATGGAGGCAGGGCTATCCAGTCAAATCTAGGCAGAGGATTCCTCTATCCATCCGAAAGCCTAAACTTTCCGGGAAAGGAAACTGGGGAAGACACAGTGAAAGATAGCAGATGAGACCATTAAAGATGAGAGAAGGAAGAGGCAGAATGGTGCAGAGAAAAGAAGACTGGAAGAACCATACCTTGATTTTCTTCAGCAAATCGTAGCCTGTCATTCCGGGCATACAGTAGTCTGTGATGATTAGATTCACCTCAACTACCTGTTAATTGGACAAAAGGATCAGGTCCCAGAAAGAGAAAACTGAAATCTAATGTGGAATATCGGAAAAAGATTCAGTTCCATTTCTGCCAATTGGGATTGTACCTGATGGCTGTTAGGGGGGACAGAAGGGGAATCTGAGCCGCCCTGCTCTTCCTCTTCTTCTTCTTCTTCTTCTTCTCCTGCTTCTTCTTGTTGTTCACGGAAGCCCAGGAATTCCAGGGCCTTGCTTCCGGAATCGACTGTCGTCACTGAAAGTTTTTTGTCCGGGACGAAACCACGTCAGAAACAATATTCACAGTAATGTGGGAGGGACAACTTCTGTTAGAGTCCGAACAAAATCCGCACCTTGATAGGAGGAGGTCTTGAGGAGGCTCTCGATGAGCTTCCTATCGATGAGGCTATCATCCACAGCCAAGACATGGAACTGAGACTCCGCCGCCATGCCCGTCCCGAGAGATGCTCCGAGATCTCAAGAATATCGATGGTTGAGATAACAAGAAGCAGCTTGATTCGGAGGGGGGGGGTGGCGAGGAGGGGGATAAAGGGATTTGTATACAGGTGATTTAAGAGGCCCAACAAAATCTCAGACTCCACAGAGCAAAGATCCGACGGGATTTCATTTTCTCGCTTTCCAACCTCCCCAGATCTTCCGAATTTCACCAGAAGCCGATCTTTGAATCACAGGGCTAGCAATGGGGGCGAGAACAGGAGCTCCATGGGAATGATTATAATGAAGAACAATAAAATCTGCGGTGGTGGTGGTGGTGGTGGTGGCGGAGGAGTATTTTAGGAGGAAATGCGGAGAAGGGGGGCTGTGCCTCTCTTGTCTGCGGCGTGGGGGAGACCAGAGTGTGCCGAGACGAAGATGAGTTGAGAGCGTTACATGTATCGTTCGCCTTGACATAATCCGACAAAGACGCACCAAATTAAACTTTAACCAGTCATAGCATCAAAGGTTGGGATATGATGTAAAAACTTCCGGCTCCTTTGGTCTGATTTGGTTAGGTTGAGTATTTAAAACTTTTTCACATAAATTTAACTAATATTTATAAATGATCAAATTTTAATTAAGTAGGTTCGAGTAAGCTCATTCTATTAAAAAGTAAAAAAAAAATTAACATAAAATTTTTAAAGTATTCGTATTTAAAATTTTATTTATAAATAAAATATATTAAATTATTTTAATTATGATGATAATTCTAGCCTAAATTATCCTGAAGGCTATGCTAAGATAGCCCTCAAGGGTGGATGCTTTTCACGGGCTTGCGGAGAAAGACATTGTAAGCCGGGGGGGAGTGGGGCCCGCCAAAATCTTCGCAAGAGATACGGGTGACGTCAGCATTCCCCTGCATAGTCGATGTCGCGCCTCTCACTGTGCCTCGAGAGGAATTAACCTCAATCCAATCTCTCTGGAATTTGAAGTCTCCATTGGGATCCAGTCTCACGAGCTACCAGCTACAGTCATTGATCCTCTCGTCACATCGAGACACCAGTTTTGCCAACGTACCATTGACAAATCTAAGTAGTGTATGTTGGAGTGATGCGTGATCTGATCCGATGATTCATTGTTATTCTGCATAAGGATTATTAGATAATTAATATCCATCGTAATTAACATGACTAGCTGTGTCTCAAAATGAGTATTTGCCGCCTTCGAACCATAGAGGAGGGCCATCCTAGCGTAAGATTAATTTAAATGGGAAGTTGATCTCATCATAATTTCTCATATTTTTCCTTAAATTAATTTTAAATAGTGATATTTGATGAATAATAACCAGCTGTCAAATATTTGATCCTTTACCATCCATTGATGAAATTTGAAGCGATTTGCAATTGATTGCCCACTGGAAGATTCCTCATTCATACCTCGAACACACAAGCAATCATCGTCTAGAATTAAAAGTTTTGACTAGAGAATTTGAGGTTGCGGTTTGGTTTTCTTTCTTCTTCTTATCATTATTTTACATTATTTGATATTTAAAATTTTGAGAACAATCTATATTTATTTATTTATTTATTATTATCTATATTCAAAAAAGGATATCATTTAAATTTATTAATAGATTATATTTATGAAATTCAAATGCATGTTATTTTTTATATATAAAAAAATGAGTGCCATTTTAGCAAAACAAACAATTTAGCTTGTGATGGCAACGAGTTTACAAGTCCTTAGAGAAAATTGGCCGAATTTTGTCCGATAAGAAAGCTTGAATGTGTTCTTAATTTGCCAAATCTCACTTATATTCTTCATAACCATCCAAACTTGAAAGAAAAGATAAAAGGGAAACCACAAGCAACTGAAGACCATCGAGATTAGATCACTTCAATTGGTTACCATCCGCAAAAAGGCATCTTATATAACTATTATACCACATAATATATTGAAATAATATATCTAAAATTAAAAAGATATTAAATAAATTATAAAAGGAATTAATGAATCATTTTAAAAAATAAACTATTAGATAAAAATAAAAAAAATATTGTACTGATATTATATAATTATTATATAAAATACTTTTTCCCCCTTCATATCCCTGTCCCTTTCCTAATTGAATTTTGGCGGATACATTGGATGCGACGGTGCGTCCAGTTTTTTTTTTTTTTAATGTAGTATAGCTCCTCTTCTTTTTCTTTTTCTTTTTTCCTTGTTTTTGAAGCAATAATTTGGATTTGAAATTGACCATACATTCGACATGATGATTACGGAAGATCGCTCTTTTTCAAAATTTAATTCAATAAAAAGTTATAGTGGACCCGAATTATTGTTAATTTGAACTAAAAAAATATATAATTATTTAAAATTTGATATAAATATTTTGATTTATTTTTATTCTGATTTTAACAATTGAAACTTGTTTTATTATACCGATTTACTATTTTATTTACTTATAGGGCTATAATATTGTTATCCAGTCAAAAAGAAATGGAAACTTGCCACGAGAATCCTTGCATTTAACTATCAAATGACTACCTCATTGCTTGAAAAGATCGTCGCATGAACTACAAATTTCTGGGGGTGGGGGTGCGGAGGGAAGAGTGGAGGGGGAGAGATTTGAAGGAAGATAAAATTGAGGGGGGAAAGCGGGAAATTGTGGAAATGAGGGACGGCTTGATTTCCTGTGGCGGGCCCGCCAGAAAAACAGATGATTTGGCGCCGTTGTGTTTGGATCAACTGGCAAAGATTCCCCGACACATTCTTTTTTATCAGATCGGTGTCCAACCTGCCACGTACAGTCCCAATACCCTCCCACTCCTCGAAGATGTTTGCGATAAGAGGTGGTCCCCCGCGGACACGTCAGCGCCCTCTTGCCCACATGGTGGGTCTGATCCCCTGTGCTCGGCTCCACCCAACCGCTATGATATTGGCAATCTCGGAGATTTGGGCTCTCTCCCCTCCACTTTGTCTTTCCTTTATCTTGCACCTTTCCCCCCTGATGCACCAACATGTTATTCATGAACTTCATAAATTATTGTTAATTCAAAATTAAGGCAAATTCATTAACCATCGAATAAAAACTACCATAACCTTTGAACTTTTCTCGTCAAAAAACTGAAGTGCAAATTCTTATTCAAGATAAATAGATGTTGAATTGATCTACACATTTTTATTCTATTTTTTATTGTATCATTTCTGATACAACTGTTCTTTTCAGTTATTTGGGATTGGGAAAAAATCTCTTGGGATGGGAGGTGGGATTTGATTGTTGACCTAATCTTTGCCATTTATTTGTTCAAAATTCTATGTCACGTAACAGTCATGACAAGGAAATGAACCATTAAGCGGTCATCCTCTCATTTAATGTTAGGGATCGAAGCAAATCTATCTCAGGGGAAAAAAAAAGAACAAAAGGGTGGGTAGGGGACTCCAACTATAAAATTCTTACTAATGGCATCGTAAATTGCTAATGTGATAACAAACGGAAGGGGAAAAAAATCACGAGAACTGCACGTGAGCAATCTGGGATCTTGTGTGGAAGAGGTCATCGACGCCATAGACCACGTCAGAGGGATGGCTCCGGCCAACATGGCGGCTAATGGGGGAAGAGGCGGTGAAGGATTATTTGTCCACGTCGGCAAGCAGTATCCACCTCAGCATTTTTCTCACGGGTGTGATCACGCAATTAGTAGTGAGAGTTCCACGTTTTGTATTAATGAGGACAACTTTGGAAAGTTTTTGTACCAGCGAAGCGCCCCCAAAAAAAAATCTGTATAGATCTGTTTCCTTCTCATTACTTTCCGTACGGTATGTGCAATTTATCATGAATTTAAATGGTATGACAGATTTCAGTTATGATAATTAAACTCCCAGAACCATTTATCATCTTGCTTTTGCTTTTTGGTGCCTATATGAATACCACCATACCTATTCTCCTTGTCTTAGGGCTTTTCAATTATTATATATATATATATATCACCGGTCCCCCACTGCCCTATGAGCAAACAGTCTTCCCCTCTCCCTCTCACCGTCAAGCACTGCATAATTGCCCGTGTGAGAATCGAAGAAAGATCGCGCATACTCCCCTGGCATCTTTCAATTATATGTCCCTCCCGTGGCATACAAACATGCAGGCACACTATTATGCCCGACAACCACGATAAGGCGCTCATGCTCACCAACGATTCTATCACGTCTTTTGCCAGAGATAATGTACTTACCGATCCGTGGAATAAAGTTCGTATTGACAATAACGTTCTTTTTTTTTAAAATATTTACACTCGTATTTAAATGTATGAGAATGACTTCTTTTGAACCCGGAACTAGAGATGGAGCGGTTGGCTCCATTGCCAAAGCACGTTAAAGCTCGAGCAGCCGATGATGAATTGACGAGCGCTTGTGGTTCGTGACAATGGGATGCGATAGTAACTAAAATAACAATGATTAGTCAACGTCTGCGAAAATGACAATCTCCATATGTATATATATGTATAAATGCACACACAAACATATCTATTTAAATAGCTGGAAATTAGGTTACTGATAATATTACATCTTAATGTCATGAAATATAGTTTATAATGTAAAGCTGGAAACGTTCTTCTAAGGTATGTTAAATTGAGTACAAACTTTTTAAGTATGAAAAATTCCATCAATAATAGCTAAATTTAAAATTTTCCACAGAAGATGATGTGATCTCTTTTGGACAAATGAGATAAACCATCATTATCATCGAGGGAGATAATTCGTTGGTAAGCTAATAATATGCAATACATTACATATAAGATTTGAAATTCTTGAAGGTGAATATATGGGATTTAATTTACGGACTCTAAACCATACAATATATTAGTCGATTATTATGATATCGGATACCACATACTAAAAAAAAAAAAAAAAAGCTTCCTTTAGCCAAATGTCTTATCGAGGAGATAAAGGGCAAGCTGGCTAGGACAGGGAAAGGGCATAATTAATTATCCGTTAAAATGGAAAAGGGACCATGATTTCGGTTACTATTGTCGGAAACTTTCTTGGAAAAGTTGTTTATTTACTATTATTAGCAAGTAATGCAATGCTTTGAAGAAAGTTCATTTAATTTGTGGGATCGACCACAGGACAGGACAGGGTCATCCTTATCAGATTAAATTAATTAATGGATCGATTAACTTCACTTAATTAGTGGCGATATGCACACACACACGTGGCAGACAATAATAATAACAATAATTTGTCACCCGAAAAAAAAGTATAAACTCTGATCTGTCCATAAAAATTTATATTATATTTTATCATACGCTTTAAAGTACAAATAATTGCCTTTGAGAATCTTCCGTATTTTAAATAATAAATATTTATATATATTTATCAGTCATCCTATAAAGATTTAGATGATGTAATTTTAAGTTGCAATAAATTTTACAGCAAAATATTGGAATGCATACGTAATGTTCGGATTTTATACTGAAAATTCTCGCTTTGTAATTGATGTAAATTTATGTAAAATAATATATAATATTATTAATTATGCACACCTCTAAGTGATTGTGCATTAAGTAAATGATATGTTCATCCAGATATCTTTTTGTTCACCCGCCAAGGTAATGTCAAATGAAACTGATTAATTAATTATATGTGATCAGTATTTTGATTAATACAAGATATTAAATTAAATACATTGCAAAAATCAGCGACCAAATCTAAATATTCCCTCCCCGGCCCTACGCCAACAATTTTTTAAAAAAAATCTGCCCGTTGATGAACAGGCTGTCGGGCATCCGTTAGTTCGGTGTACCATGCGGACGACTTGGAAAAAGTCAGAGAGAGAGAGAGAGAGAACATCCTTCGCACGATTTGGATTGCAATATTAAGAATTGGGCTGATGACACGCGGGCTCTACAAATATAAAATTGGGCTAGCTAGGAGCATAGTTGGTCCAATTCATGACCCAAGTCCATGACACGTTTTATATTTCGTACCTTCTATGGTTTGGATCGAAGAATTCCTCTTGTCTCGTCTTAACTATCATAGTAAAATATGTATATATAAAATATGAAACCCATCTCCATGAGGAAAAAAAAAATCTAAATATATATACACCAAATCATCTATGCCTTTTCACTTTTTTTCATATCTTTTTTCCTTCCTAGGGATTAATTTTTCTTGAAAAATCGTAGTAGCAGCAATAATGAATGTGAACTCATGCACTTTAGGAGAGGGAAAGGAAGTTTTAAAAAAATTAAGCGTAATGACACAATAATTAACTTAACTACCTATCGCTCCACGACACGTGGCGCCAGATAGGAATTTCGATCTGTACTGTCCGCGACTGACGTTCTGAGCAACGAGTCAGCGTCATGGTATTCGTCATCAGTCGAGTCGCCCAACCATACTGGACTCAGAAAGAGAGCAGAGGAGAGAAGGAGGAGGAGGAGGAGGAAGGGGAGAGCAGAAGACGTGATGGCTTCGAAGCTCACTGTTGCCGCGGCATCTCTTGCTGTCATCTCCATAGCGTTTGCTGTCCTGTACCCGCCCGAACGCCTGTCTCTGCCCCCTACGATCCCCGGGTCCCGTGATCTCCTCAACTCCTCCCAGATACTGCATGTCGACGGAGCCATGGGGCCGGAGAGCCTAGCTTTTGACCCCGTCGGAGGAGGCCCGTACACCGGCGTCGCCGACGGCAGGATTCTCCGTTGGGATGGTGAAGGCCGGGGCTGGGTTGAATTTGCCGTCACCAGCCAGCACAGGTAGGTGAAACCTAATTCTGCCCCAGCTCCCATTGCATATTATTAATAAAAGAGAATGATAAGTTTCTATTCTCCGCTGCTGAACGGAGATTCTTCGCCTGGAAATTCAGAAAGGGGGAAAATTTTGAGACTCTGAGATTTGTAAATGAGAAATATGGTTATAAACAATGAGGACATAGAACCGCAACTGTTGTGTTTTGGATTTGGTGAGGAAATTCTGTTGGGAACACCAAATAGAATACTGGTCAAGTGCGGCAATTCCCATGGTCTGTCCGCGATTCGTTTAAGTTTTATGCATAGCAGACTCTAGCCGTATGCCAACAAATTGCTTGTGTTGGTGTATGCTAAGATACCTTATGAAGACTGCACTGAGGTGTCCATAACTTGAGTACTTAGCATATAATTCTAGTTTTTTTATGAGCTCGGCATGGTAATTTCACCAGGAAGGACTGTGTTCGACCATTTGCTCCAGAACTGGAGCACATCTGTGGGAGGCCACTTGGACTTCGGTTTGATAAGAAGACCGGAGATCTCTATATTGCAGATGCATACTTGGGGCTCTTGGTTGTTGGCCCGGCTGGTGGTTTGGCAACCCCATTGGTAACTGAAGCTGAAGGCCACCCATTTCGGTTCACCAATGATATGGATATTGATGAGAATGAAGATGTAATTTATTTCACGGACACAAGCACAAATTTCTACAGAAGGTGAGCTTCGGATTAGCTGACAGTAGTGCATCTTAAGGATTTTCTCTCCGAGGTAGCACCTTTATATAAGCTGCTTAAAGTTGTCTTTCGTGCGGGTGGGATGAGCTTCCTGAATTCTTTATTTCTTCATCATGCGTGTCAAATTTGAAAAACAGAAAACTCAGAAATTTAGTTACGTGTGACTATTGGCAATCTCGCTTGGGTTTCAGAATCATTGTGGTTTTTTTAAAAGACTTCTCAAGAACACACTGTTTTTAATTAGCTCAGCATAGTTAGAAATACCCTTTCTATTTGATTGAGATAATGAAGAACCAGTTGTTAAAGATGGTGCATGGGTACCGTGCTGATCAGCTCCAGCTTTCTGCTTTCTAACATGGAAATACACAATCCTTTTTGTCAAGTTGTCTGGAAGACAAAATATAAGTTGTTGCACTTTCATCAATAACTGCAGCATCTGAAACATGATTATGACTTTGTACCTTGTATCTGTTTTCCTTTTCCTAAGGAAAGCAAGGCTGGAAAAGTGAATGTTTTCTGCTACCAAATAATAAAATGTGACGCTGAGGTCCTGTCCTAACTAGGTTAGTAACTTTACTTTCTGCTGAAGCAATTCTCGACTAACAGGGGGAAAAAAAAAGGAGGTGACATTCTGAGGAGAGAAAATATCATGAATCAATCTTATTGTAGGCTGAGGGAGTATATATCTTCATTTCCATTTCTTCATTGTTCCTATTTAACCTCACATGGCACACGGAAAAAGGAATGCAATCCATTGGATTACACCGTGTATTTCCTTTTATTATTCTTCCTGAAGAAAACGTTTCAGAAAACTCTTACTGACAGTAGTTCCTTCTTTACCAGGCAATTTATGTCTTCAGTTCTGAGCGGAGACAAAACAGGCAAGCTATTGAAATATGACAAGTCAAGCAAACAGCTGACAGTCTTACTACGAGACCTTGCTTTTGCCAATGGGGTGGCACTGAGCAAAGATCGCTCCTTTGTACTGGTGGCTGAAACAAACTCTTGCAGAATCATCAGGCTGTGGCTTCGCGGTCCTAATGCTGGCAAAAAGGACACTTTTGCTGATTTGCCGGGCTTCCCCGACAACATAAGGAGGAGCCCAGATGGAGAATTTTGGGTTGCCCTGCATGCCAAGAAAGGTACTTTTGCAAGGTTTGCCCTTTCCAACACACTTATCGGGAACCTGTTGCTCAAGCTTCCACTCAGCTTCAGGCAGCTGCATTCAATGATCGTGCGTCGTCCACATGCCACTATTCTGAAGCTGAGTGAGGAAGCGAAGGTTCTGGAAGTTTTGGAGGACACTGAGGGGAAGGTTTTGAGGTTTCCGAGCGAAGTGGAGGAGAGGGATGGTAAGTTGTGGATTGGCTCTGTGTTGATGCCCTTCATCGGCATCTATAATAGGAATTAGGAGGTGTCCTTAATTTCCAAGTCTAAGATATTCTTCCCCTCTAACGCCCCTGGATAGTCTTGAAATTAAGCCTCCTTAAGTTATGTAGAAGAAGGCGTCTTGCTGCAGCGATGTCACAGAGTAATAGCGGCATGTTTAGCTATCTGGTGTAAGGCTTTTCCTTTCGGTTGAGATCACGAAGATTCTGCGCTTTGAAATCTTCCAGTAAAGCAACTTCAGATGAATAGCGAGCACCTCCTATGTTTCAGGGTAATCTCTGAGATTCTGAAGAAATTGCTCCATTCCATTTGTGCGCTCCGTGGATTCACTGAAATCTTGCCTGTGAAGTTCGTTCCATAAGGAGAGACTCTCCACTTTATGGCTCTTCAATGTAATTAACTGCCGTCCTCCTCGCTCTCGCGAGATCAAAATCCACGTGGTGAAAGCTCTGAGGCTGACTGTGGAAGGGCACTAACAGGGCTGATCTCTGGTAAACGATTCTGTGGCGGATTCGCCTGATACCGCGTAGAGCCATATATGATTGCTGATTGGGCCTGAAAAACGTGCCAAGAGATTGTACGAAGCATCTCCGAGCCACATTTTTCCAACAGTTATAATCGACTTGACGAACAGCTTCAGGCTTCACGGTCCAGACGATGCGTCCTTCCTCGCAGGCAATTTTCAATCGCCATTTATGCAGATTAATCAAACGTAGTGCATGAAAAAGGAATCCGATGGCTGAACTCTGAAGAATGCACGGCAGCTGTGGGGAAGGCTTCTGGCTCGTCGCCCTGACCCCCCACCCCCAGGTCCACAATCGCACGCCAAGCATAAAAGCGACAAGGTCTCACTGTCATCCATGTCCTTCCACCCCATTATTATAATTTTTTTTTGTCCTTTCATACTCGAATCTTCTACCTTCTATCAACGGTTGGTGGCTTAATTTTCGCTCCCATCTCTCCCTGCCAGAAAGCCAGAGAGGAAAAAATGGTCGCCATGAACTCGAAGCTCTTGTTCGTAGCATCGGCGACCGTTCTCTTACTCTCGGGGCTGATCGTAACCATCATTATTATTCCCAGCCCCTGGAGCCATCTTTCCCGCCCAGAAACCGATGGGCAACCAGAGATTATTCCAATAGATGGAGCACTCGGAGCCGAGAGTTTTGCGTTCAGCCCACAAGGAGATGGCCCGTACACTGGTGTATCGGATGGCCGGATCATCAAGTGGGTGGAGGAGGAAAGGAGGTGGATCAACTTCGCTTACGTTTCTCCTAACGGGTACGAGCCTCTCTTCTTTTCTAATGATTCAGAGCGTGTCTTTCCCCTGCTTCCATAAAAATCAGAAACGGAACCCGTCTCCCCATAGCCATTAGCAACTATTAATCTTCAGAAAGCTTTTCAGAGCTTTGGTGTATATGATCGTGAATACATTAGTCGCGGTACGTTTCGAGATGATGGACCGCCTGGGCCATTAAGACCCGCATGCTCCATTACTAGGTTTCTTTATTCAATTACTCGCAGTTGCAGCTTAACATGACAGCCTGATAACTGATGGGCTAGAGGAGACAGTGATCTAGGTACTGGTTGTCTCATGTCGAGGCTTCTGCACAGCGTTAAAACCGAGCCTCAGTGTAGTTTTCCCCCATTAATGGTTTCGATAGTGGGGTGCTATCCTGCGTAATGATTCACGGCATTGCGCTCGGTATGACGTTCAAAATCCACCAAACAAAAGAGAACTGCATGCCCTTCGATAGGGCGCAAGGGTAGACCAAGTGGTCCACCTCCCAATCAATTTCACATGGATTGGGGTTCATAGTGAAAATTCACGATTGAGACCCGACTTAATTCGGAGCCATTAAACTCTGCATACCAGTGGTGTGCCACTGCTAATGAAGCAGAGTTCGAGTGGCAAGCCCCTTAATAAGTACGAGGGGCATTTTTTTGCTGTCGTTCAAATTTTAATTAATCTGTCTATCGAGCTTCCAGATATCAAGTAATAACCACGAAGAAAAATATACGTATGAGGGATCACGTTTGGGGCGACATCTTGATGAAGTTTGGGCTACGTCTCTTTGGTATTTCTAGACAGGAATGTGAAGGACCGCACGACCACGAAGCCATGGAGCACATCTGCGGTCGTCCATTGGGCCTGGTCTTCGAACACGACACTGGCGACCTCTACATTGCCGACGCATATAAGGGCCTTCTGGTGGTCGGCCCGCAAGGCGGCTCAGCTGCCAAGACGGTCGCAGCCCAGGCCGACGGCGTCCCATTTGGGTTTACCAACGGTCTGGACATCGACCAGTTCACCGGAGTCGTGTACTTCACCGACAGCAGCTCCAAGTACCACCGCAGGTAAGCGAACACAATCTAATCTCCACAGTCGAGTCGTCTGATGAATCCGAACCTCAAGGGATCACCGTATTTCGCAGGGACTACATATCTCTGATCCTTACTGGAGACAAGACCGGAAGGTTAATCAAGTACGACCCTCGGACCGAAGAGGTCCAAGTCCTCCTCACCTCCCTCGCGTTCCCGAACGGAGTCGCCCTCTCTCCGGACGGATCCTCCATCTTAGTCTCCGAGACAAGTGGCTGCAGGATCCTGCGGTATTGCCTGAAAACCGGGACGACCGCCGTGTTCGCGCGCCTCCCCGGGTTCCCCGACAACATCAAGCGGAGCCCACGGGGCGGTTACTGGGTGGGGATCTTCACGATGAGGAGCAGGTTCATGGACTGGGTGCTGGCCTACCCCAAGGTGGGCTCGGCCCTGGTCCAGGCCGTCCCGGGCGTCGACAAGGCCGGGCGATGGTATGGGAAGCGGAAGGGTGGGGGGTTGGCGGTGAGGCTGAGCGAGGAAGGCGAGGTGTTGGAGGTTTTGGATGAGAAGAGCATTGGGAGCGGAGGGGAGTCCGTCAGCGAGGTAACGGAGAGGGAGACGGAGAGTGGAGGAGAGAGTAAGTTTTGGGTCGGTTCCGTAAATGCGCCATTTGCAGGGACGTTTTTGAGGCAAAAAAAGAGTTGAGAGTCGGTTGCTTTTGCGGTTAAGTTGGTTGATTGGTTGGTTGATTCTTTTTCGTCCCCGGTGGGAAAAAGGAAATCGGGAAAACGTTTTCGCTTTTTCCAATGTTCGAAGAGGGTGTGATTGTAGTGTTGTAGTTCGTCATTTGATCATTAACTATACGGAGTTTCCGTCGAGAATTCGATGGATGACTGACTGATTCGGGATATGAGGCGAGGGAAGATGAGGCCATGAATGCTTGTCTGGACTGGACAGTCCAACCGGCCCCGTCCGAGGGATATGCCATTGCCATTGCCATTGCCATTGCATTCGGCCACGACACACAATGTCAATGAAGTGGACCCTCGTAACAATTTGATCTTCAAAGGCCCACAGGGATTCGGCTGTGATGTGTGGGTTGAGAAAGAAAGGAAGCCTCTTTTGTCTTTGGAGAAAAAATGGTCACTAAACGATGGCCGCTGGGTCGGGCGACACTCCTCTACGCCACCACATCCACTGGCTGTCATCTCCGACCTTTCAAGTTCGCATAAGGCCAGCTGATCGGTGATAATATGACTTTCAGGTTTTGTTGCCTCTTGAGTCTTGTGTGTCGCGCAGTCTTGATTCAAAGATGATGATAATCATGGCGACCGTTTTCAAACACTTGAATACAGATGAATGATCCAATTTTAATATCACAATACATGATATGGAGATTGTGGGCAAACCGGGAAGAAGCTCGCTCAGTGCACTTTTCTTTCTTTTTTTTTTGCCGAATTTAACAAGTGGTGTAATGGTGATATTATTATTATTATTTATTTATTATAGATTAAGAGAGAGAGAGAGAGAGAGAGAGAGAGTCTAGAACAGTCGCGGGTAACCGTCAGTCAGCCCGTGGGATTGGAAGCCGGCATTGTTTGTTTCTTGCGATAAACTGAGGAGTGAACGCAAGTCTTAAGTCACCATCGGCTTCTGCCCATTCGATAAAATCATACGCACGTGTCACGTCACCCCCACATTATCCAATAATTTATATTAAATAAAATTTGCCCATCCTCACCCCCCCGCCCCCCACGTTTTTTCTTAATAATTCATCAAACGATCGACTCTTCATATCCTTCTTTTACTTGCACTGTACATTCCTTTTGCTTCAATAATGACGGCAACCGCGACTCGGACTAGAAGCCGGAGAGTTTTCAAACAGGCACTTAGGAGCCGACTCAATGCTCGGATAGTGTATTAACTAAGTCTGTTAAACAGAATTGGATTACGATTGATTAATCACTATCTAATTATTGTAGTATTACCCTTGAATATGTGAGCACTAGAAAAGGGGAATTAAGTTAGAATTGACGTCCGTTTTAACTTTTCAATACTTAAATCATTAACTGATGAGATAAGAGAGAGAATATATATTTAACAAAAAGTATAAAATAGTAAAAAATGATGAATAAAATCCTCTTCTAATCTTGAAGTCATATACGGTATAATCAGGCAGTAATATATCTGTAAATACTTCTATGCATGTTTAAGAGATGTCAGGTGTGTGTGTGTGGTAAATAAAAACAATCATTAGACTTGTGTCTGGTACGACAATCGATTGATTACATTGATTATTAAAAGCAACTTGAGGAGGCAGTCATCAAAACCAACTTGAAAACGTCCGCCCTGGTCTTCTCTCGTCATCTGCTCGATCATCTTAGCAGTCTCTCCCGGTGGTGCCCGACGAGCNAAAATAGTAAAAAATGATGAATAAAATCCTCTTCTAATCTTGAAGTCATATACGGTAAAATCAGGCAGTAATATATCTGTAAATACTTCTATGCATGTTTAAGAGATGTCAGGTGTGTGTGTGTGGTAAATAAAAACAATCATTAGACTTGTGTCTGGTACGACAATCGATTGATTACATTGATTATTAAAAGCAACTTGAGGAGGCAGTCATCAAAACCAACTTGAAAACGTCCGCCCTGGTCTTCTCTCGTCATCTGCTCGATCATCTTAGCAGTCTCTCCCGGTGGTGCCCGACGAGCGACGAGGAGCTGTCCTCCCATGGAATATCTTCTTCTTCTTCTTCTTCTTCTTCTTCTTCTTTTTGTGGCTAGTGATTTGATCTTTGCCCGTGGGATGGAACTGGAACNTGTGGCTAGTAATTTGATCTTTGCCCGTGGGATGGAACTGGAACTGGAACATGATATGGGCTCCCATCATCCCCTCCCCGTCAGGATTGCCTGCCCCCACTTCATCTTTTTCACTCGAAGGATCGCATCCACGCAAAGTGAAAAATAAATAAATAAAGAGAATGAAAAAGTTGGGAATTTTTTTATATTAATGATAGTTAAAGTCAATTACCTTTGTACTAATACTATTCTTAACTTAATAATTATAAAATTATAAAATTAATTTTTATCATACAATTTATTTTATTAATTTATTTTCTTATACAAACTTATAATCCATTTATATAATAAAAAATTAATTATCCTTTAAATGGTGGACCCACAGAAGCTCCGCTTAGTTATCTTCCCACGTCAGCGGGCGTTCACGGAGCTCCGTCACAGCCCGGGGAGCTATGCTTTCTCTCGTGTTCGTCCTCTCCTCGCCTCAAATCTAAATCGCCGTACCAATCGCCTCGGCCATTCCACTATTGCCCGAGTGTCGTCGTTTTATTACCAACTTAGCCCAACCCGGCTGAACATCGATTTAAGCTGACGGACAAAGTTAGTAGAATCAACAGTTTCCACTAATTTCTCACCGCCAAGGGTGTTATCGTAAATATATAGAACTCAGGGGTATTTCCACGCAACAGCCCCGTCTTCTTCAGGTTATCTCTTCTTCCTCCTCAACCTCGAGGCGACATATCCGTCACTCTGTTTGCTTCCAAACTCTCACTCCGTCTCGCTCGTCGTCGTATCCCTGACAAAGCTGAATCCTCACGGTGCCGGAGCTACAGCACGGGAACGCAGCGTATGCGCTTCACCAGATGAAGCTCGAACAATGGCGCTGATGGCCGCAATGAAGAAACTCGACCTGTCAAGGGTCCTGCCGGCATTTCCGATATGTGGATCGGCTCCCGGAAATGCGAGCGCTCGCGACCCGTTGTGTCCCGCTCGATACGTCTCCACCGCCGGCGGTGCCGCAGCTCCAGCTACGAAGGAGCCTAGAGGGACGGGGGTGGTGGAGATATTCGGAGTAAAGGACTACGAAGACTACCGGAGGTCTCTTTATGGAGGGATCACACACAAGGCTCTGCTAGTCGACGCCGTTGGAACGCTTGTAGTGCCTTCTCAGCCTATGGCTCAGGTTCTCTCTCTAAAGGCCACTCATTTCCGCACTCTCTCCAGCGCAGTACTGCCATGTTAATCTACCGAATTTGGTGCTTTATGATACTTAATAATAGCTGAATCAGTTGCTGTCTCTCTGGTTTTGCTTAAGACAATGAAAAAATAATAGAACGTCAAATGGACTACGTCCAAAGAGAACGCCATATACCTTAGCATGCTAACTGTGTCTTCTTGCGGGTTGGAGCTTCTTCAAATGGATGCCTTAATGGTGGTGAATTTTTGCTCACTTGGGTGTTGTTCCGTTGCTGATTTCCTTAACTTTTGTGGGGTGAGTTACTGTGCAGATTCTTGCGAAGATTTGGACGAGCGTGCTAACACGGTCTGGTGTCCATTTTCCTGTTTAACAGATATATCGGCAGATAGGGGAAAAGTATGGGGTGGAGTACTCGGAGGATGAGATATTGCACAGATATAGAAGGGCTTATGGGCAGCCCTGGGGAAGATCTCGTCTCAGGTCAGTCATTACGGGCTTTTTCTTCTGATGGGCTGGTATCTTTTATTTTAACTTCATTTCGAACCATCCATTGCAATATTTTTGTCCCTTCCCTTGTCTGCAGCTTATTCAAGTATTGCCAATTTGGCAGATAGTCATGTCTTCTACGTTTTCTATTTTCTCGATTAACTTTCTGATTTCACCTTGGTGGAGGATGAGTGACAAAAGTTAGCGTGAAATGGTACATATATGATGCTTTGTTTGTAGTACTTTCAGTAGCTGGAAATATTCGGTCTTATATATTCATCTATGTGAAGTAGATGACTTGATGCACTTTTTATATTGCTCTTGTACTTTTTCATGAGACCTCTTTGAAAATCATAAAATAATAAAAAATGGACTTGGCATCGCCTTTTTTTTTGGCCGATAAATGAGTCAGCTCACATTACAGCTGTTGTATCTTGCCTACAAAGAAAAGAAAGTTGTGACAGGTCATGTCCTTAATGTAATTACTTTATGATCTCATCATTCTGAGGGATCCTGAAACTTTGCCACTCAAAACCTCTGTTACCATGACTGTGCGCGTTGAATTGCATGCTCAATTTGAACAATCCAGTATCTCTCTGTGTTAATCATGGAAATTGGCAATGGTTGATTTATGTGCTTTCAGTCCCTGTCAAGCACTTGACAAGCCTATTCATATGTAAGAATCTTTATTCCTTTTAGAATAGAAAAAATGATTCTCTATTTTGGGTAATGAGGCATTACCATTTCCCTTTGTTCACTGCAGATATGTGAATGATGGAAGACCTTTTTGGCAGTTCATAGTTAGCTCATCCACTGGCTGTTCCGATTCTCAGTACTTTGAGGAACTCTATAACTACTATACTACCGAGAAGGTTTTTGTTCGTTTCCTATATATTTGGTGCCTCATTTGCAAGTGCCAAATGCCACTAACAAGTTGCATTCTTGGCAGGCTTGGCACCTCTGTGACCGTGATGCTGAGAGAGTCTTCAAAGCTCTGAAGCAGGCGGGTGTAAAACTAGCTGTCGTGTCCAACTTTGATACTCGATTGAGACCTGTCTTGCGGGCTTTAAATTGTGAACACTGGTTTGATGCAGTGGCTGTTTCAGCTGAGGTCGGATCCTGTACTGTTTGATGTTGATCTATCATGGGTTCATTCCCTTCAGCTGCTTTGATTATTTTTCTTCTTTCTATGACCTCTGCATGAAAGTGATTGACATGCCCTGCACTCACTGCTGCACTGAAACGCTTTTCTTTAGGAGGGTTATTCTCTTGCATGAGCTCATTGATACAAGGGCTATATTGTTGAGTAAGCTTGAATAATTTCTGTATTAATTTGCGTCCCTAAGTGATCTTCATGTCCTACAAGTAGGTGGAAGCAGAGAAGCCGAATCCAACAATATTCCTGAAAGCATGTGAACTGCTGGATGTACAACCTGAGGATGCGGTCCACGTGGGAGATGATCGTAGGAATGATGTATGGGGTGCAAGAGATGCAGGTTGTGATGCTTGGCTGTGGGGAAGTGATGTTCATTCCTTTAAAGAGGTAAACGCCCTCTTTTCTTCTTGTTTTTTGGATAGTGGTGCAATTTATTCCATTAAACTGTAAAACCAATACGCTATGTACATAGTTTACCTCTTGGTCAGAAAGAGATTTTGCCCATGACCACATTAATAATCCTAGTACCATACTTTTTGGTTCCCTGTAATCTTTATTGACAAACCATGCTTTATTAAATGCAAGAGAATTTAATTACTAATTACCTCGCAGCTAGAGAGATATGGCGTTTCCACAATCTCTCTGATCTTTCTTCTTGGGGTTCATCCATAAAGGATTTTTTTCAGTATGTCCTCTGAGTCTCCTTCGTGGCGCACATATGATCAATTATTTGCTTTTGCAGGTTGCAAACAGGATTGGGGTCCATGTGTGAAAGCAATGCCCACATTGCTGCAGCTCAGGCTTTCGAGGGCACCTCATTTTCCTGCCAATGTACAGTTTCCTTTCGTCTCCAAGCAAGCTACGGCTATAACGGAGCAAGCCTAGGCTTGAAAGCCATGTTAGCGCTTGTAGTTGATAGAAATGATGTAGATTCTGCTCCTTTTTGGCCTTTTGTTTGGTTTTTTTTCTTCTGGTAATAATACCCTTGGTCCTGCACCTGAGGAGGAGTCTGCTGATGCTGTTTGGCCAAGACAGTTTTGTCTTATATCTTGAATGGATAACGTGCAGTTCAGTGCTGAACTTGAGTTTGTTTTACTGCACATGCGTTTATCTTCTTACAGATTTTGTCGAGTGGNCACGTGCAGTTCAATGCTGAACTTGAGTTTGTTTTTCTACACTTGCGTTTATCTTCTTACAGATTTTGTCGAGTGGCGTGTATAGTTATCACATTTAGAACTGAAAGCCGCACCAAAAGGCCCAAGTGGTTTCGAATTCAATATCATCATCATACAGGTTGAGATTTTGATGCCGTCAAGCTTTCACAAAAGCGGCGGCTATGCCTCCATCAGCCGTAAATGTTTAGCAGCTGTTTGAGTTCTTATTCGGATTCGATCTGTGCTAGAGACGTTGCAGACCCAGCTGCAGCTCATGTAAATGGTGGATGATGAGCATGGATTCTTGATTTCTTACCAAAGATAATGATGTACCGACCTGACCCTAATCATATATTCTATGGGATTGTGGTTATAAAATTGAATATCAGGAGTTTAGATGTTCGGACTCAGTTTTTATTTCATGTATTGAATAACAAAAAAAAAAAAGGGAGATCCTCAAATTTTTTGGTTATTTCAAATTGGGTTAGCCCTTCATCGATAATTTTGAACCCCCCGTTCCTCCCGTTTTTCCCATACCCTACGGCAACAGAAGGCTATTTAGGTAATTTCACGTCACCACAGGGACTGAAAACTTTGGGGGCGGGAAGCTCAAAAATACGAAACCATCCCAAATTAGGGGACTCTCGCTGCTCTGCGCTGCTCTCTGAAGGCCCGAATCACCGCCCGGACTCTCCCTCCCTTATACCAATCTTCTCGCCCGTTCCCAGAGATGGAGAGAATACACGTCAGCGTCAGAGCTCGGCCGCTCTCTCCCGAGGATGCAAAGACCAGCCCCTGGAGAATCTCCGGCAACACCATTTTCATCCCCAATCACTCCTCCAAGTTCGAGTTTGGTACTGTAATTCCACTCTCTCGTACTCTTGAACCGCAATTCAACTTCCGCTCTCTCAACTCCCTTCCTACTTGTATTTCACAGATCGAGTCTTTAGAGAGGATTGCAGGACGCAGGAAGTATACCAGGCCCGAACTAAGGACATAGTTGCTGCTGCTGTTCGCGGATTCAATGGTACTGCTGCATTGCCTAGAAATCTTTAATTTCTTTTTTCAATCCATGGTTTGCTTTACCCACCTCTTTCTTCCTATCTAATTCAGGCACGGTCTTTGCCTATGGGCAGACTAACAGTGGCAAGACGTATACAATGCGAGGGTCGCCTACAGAACCTGGTGTCATCCCTCTTTCGGTTCATGATTTATTTGACACGATAGAAAAGGTATAGGCGGTTGATATTATCTTAATTGGTCTAAATTTGGGGGGAGTATGATGCTCATTATGAAAGTTATCTTATTACACTGAATACGTGTGTCTTGCTGCCAAAATGCCAATTTTCTTGAAGAACTTCCATATAACTAATTATAGGAGGAGGACCGTGAGTTTCTCTTAAGAATGTCTTACATGGAGATCTACAATGAGGAGATAAAGGATCTCTTGGCCCCTGAGCATCGGAAGCTGCAAATCCATGAAAACTTAGAGGTATGGATTCATTATTCTTTTACCATCGACTGCTTTAAAAAAATTCTTTTTAAGTGACACCTTACATTTAAGTAGAACCATTTTACATGTGCAGCGGGGAATCCATGTGGCTGGCTTGCAAGAGGAGATAGTTGCCTCCCCTGAGCAAGTCCTTGAACTCATGGAGATAGGAGAGTGTGAGTTATCATTTTGTGTTGACACTTACGTGATCCTCTTATCCATTCTCACTGAAATCACATTTCAAAGCAAATGGCAATGAAACCAATACATATAACTATCAAGTCCTACTGCTAATTTTCTTTTGGAAAAATTTAACTTCAGCTCATCGTCATATTGGGGAGACAAATATGAATGTCTACAGTAGTAGGTCTCACACCATCTTTAGAATGGTAAGACTATTGTCTATTGAGTTTCCCTTGATGCACAATTATTCCTTATAACATATTTCCCAAATGGTTACTATCGTTGGAATAATATACAGATAATTGAGAGTCGGGACATTCAGCAAAAAAAGAATTTCGAGAATGGGGATAAAAGTGAAGGGGAAGATGGCTGCACTTCCTGTGATGCAGTCCGTGTCTCAGTTCTAGTATGTAATTCCACATCTTTGACATTTATTATGTTGAAAATAGTCTATTGGGCGCATAGTTTCCATAAGGAATATAAGCCTGTTGTCCGATTTCCTTTATTTATGTTGGCACTTTATTGCAGAACTTAGTGGACCTTGCGGGTTCAGAGCGTGCTGCAAAAACTGGGGCAGAGGGTGTTCGTCTTAAGGAGGGTTCCCACATAAATAAAAGTCTGATGACTCTGGGAACTGTGATTAAAAAACTAAGTGAGGATGCTGAAAGTCAGGGGTAGGATTGCATTCTTAGTTTTGAATAATAGGTACTCCTATTTTCCAGACATTTTTTCTTTGACAGATGCATAAATTTTGCAATTTGTGATGCAGAGGGCATGTCCCGTATCGGGATAGCAAACTTACTCGCATTTTGCAACCTGCTCTTGGTGGAAATTCAAATACAGCCATAATATGCAATATCACACTTGCTCAGGTTGCTTATACAATTCACTAATGACTCAGTTGTTGCCATCGTTCACTTCAATTATTTGATGGCCATGTCCTACGGAATGGAACTTAATACTCCTAGCAAATATGCTAATTGTTGCTTTTCTCCAATCCATGTCCCCGGAAGAATTTGATCAAGTTTGATGCTTAAGGATAGTTCATTACATTTACATGGTTCCATCAAACTTAAATGATTGAAAATCAATTGAATTTACTAATGGTGATGTTTCATGATGAAAACTTTCTATAGTAGAGTGGGGAATATGAAAGTGAACCTCATGCAACGGGTACAAATTATTCCAACTGTTCTTTAAAACAAAAATAAGGTCCATTCATATCTGCACATATCACTGACCACACATATAATTGCAGATTCATGCAGATGAGACTAAAAGTAGCCTTCAGTTTGCAAGTAGAGCACTCCGTGTCACGAACCATGCGCATGTCAATGAGGTTATGCCCTGTCTTAGCTAGTCTTCATCTTTATATTTTTTATTCCAGATAAATTAGAGGGAAGGGGCACTTCAGTCTCTCTTGCTTCAGTTACAGGTCGAACTATTGTATTATCATCAAATTCTATCTAATCAGAATAACAACAATAATATTTGTTTTCTTTTTCTAATGCCAGATTTTAACAGATGCTGCTTTACTAAAACGTCAGAAGAAAGAAATTGAGGAGCTTCGAGCTAAATTGCAGGTTACCTTTGATGATCTCATGTAGATATATATGTTCAACTATGTTTTCTCTGTGATGATTTTATAATTCCTTTTGTTTTGCACTTACCAGGGTTCTCATTCAGAGCATCTTGAAGAGGAGATTTTGAATCTACGCAACATACTACTGCAGGTTGAATGTTTGTTTATGCACTCGAATTCATGTTTTGGAAAATGCAGTATTCTGGAAGTTGCTGACATGTGGTACAGACTGAACTTGAGAGGGAGCGGATAGCATTGGAGTTGGAGGAGGAAAAGAAAGCTCAAGCTGAACGGGAGAGAAGGTTACAAGAGCAGGCTAAAAAAATTGAAAACCTAAGCACAATGGTTCTCTATTCAAGTAGAGATGATAATCGAGATAATAATAAAAAAGTAAGCATATACTTGGTGCATGCTGTGTAATTTCGTTTAGCAGATCAGTCTTAGTTTAGAGTTATCTTTGACTTGTACCTTGTCGCCCATTTACACGCATTGTCTCTTTTTTTCCAGTACAATGTCATCTTAGGAAATGACAGAAGGTTGGTTTGAGATGGAGCTTACGGAAAATTGTTCAACCGTATAAGCCTGACACCTTCTCTGGATAGACAGTTCTTAAAAAACACACATGCGCAAAAACTGTCAAACTCACTTCACAAGTTGGAAGATGTCATAGTTGTTGAACTGGTGATTTCCCCAAGAAATAATTGTTTTCTTGTGAGTGACCCCATTGTAGGCAACTCAAGCATCAACTTATTGTGGAAAATGCTTCATACAAAATTTGTAGTAATAAATACCCTTAGGATACAAGCTGCTGCTGAAGATGGGTCTACACATTTTAGGAGCTTCATATTCTCCATCAATGCCCCACTTTATGGGACCTTAAAAAATGCAAGATGTTCTGCTGGCTGCATAGATCTGAACAAGGTCATTGTTTTATGGTTTTCCCAGAATAAGAGGCGAGATACTTGGTGTCCAGGTGCTCTTTCTCGGGAGACTCTTGGAGAGGTACTTATCTTGATGAGTTCAATCTAACAAATCTGTGAACTGCCACTTTTGATTTGTAAGAAGATACATGTAAATCATCCAGAGTCTCTTGTCTCATGCACATATGGTATATGTGTTATCTAGAAAAAGGATAGTCAAAGGAATGTGGAGGAGAATCTATGCTAGATATGAACTAAATATTATTATGCATCCCAACAACAATTTATAAAACTTTTTCTTCTGTGTCAAGCATTATTCAATAATTTCAATATAAAAGGATTCTGGGAATCCTAAGCAGCTTAGATAAATTCCAGTTGAATGTACTTGACTTGGGAGAATTCTTGTTTGTACCTATAGGAAATTGATTCTTAAAGTAGATTATAAAGGAAAAGAAGTTGGCATTAGTATGAGGTGATTGCTACTGAAAAAAGTTATGAGATGTCTGAACAGAGGAGCAGAAAATGTAAATCAAGGTTACATACACGATCATATTAGTGCAAACTGGTCCAAGACCAAACTGATTTGTGTTATTCAAAGTTTGTAAAGTTGAATAAGGTCCTCAGTATGCAGTAACTGCTTATTATACCATAATAGCAGACACATACTAAAGGCAACATAGCTTTTAAGAGAAATGAAAATGGATGGACATGTGGACTTGTTAATTTACGTTTTGTAATAAACTGTTGAATTTGTTGGTTATTTGGATGTACTCATCATGTTGGATATCTACTTGGTCACATTAGGCATCCTCCACCACTGACTTAAAAGCCTCTGCTGCAAAAACTTCAAGTTTTAAGCGCGATATGGGTCTTCTTCTTCCTTTTGAAGAGTTAGTCAATGAAATTGAAGCTGGCTTTGACGATTCATGCAAGATAGGGGAAGATGATGGCCATGAGGCACAGGAAGACTCTGATCTTCCGAATCCACAAGCTCTGTTGCACGTAACAAGTAGGAGGAAAGGATTAGGAAGAAGGAAAATTGTCATTGAGGTTTGTTGAATGTATTTGCCGCATTTCTCAGTTAGCTTTTTCCACATCTAAATCTTGTTATTTGCAGGAGAACGTCAATACTGATGAAATCCAAGTAGCATATGACGATTTGCTTGCAAAATTTGAAAGTCAAGTAAATTCTTCATTGCTGGTCTGATTTTCTTATCTATATAAGTGTTACAGTTGACTGATGTTGTCTTTTTGATCATGAAGAGAATCGCCAATGAAATACAGATTGATTGCTTGATGAGAAAGCTTGCTGAGGTTGATTCATGTTCTAAGATAACACAAATAGATAACAGTATGAATTTTGGAGAGTCGGAAGTGTCTCTTGTCAACCAACTTCAAGAGCAGGCATTATACAATTTCTCCTTTCCTCCCTCACATCTCTATCAAGATTATTCCTACTATACTCATACTTCATTTGTGCTCTGCATTGCAATGATATGTTTCAGATTAAGATTCTAGAGATGGATAAATCTTTGAGCCAACAAAATCACGATAGTGTTGTGGAGCCAGCCGAGCAACAAAATGTACCTGCAGCAAAGAATTTTGAAGAGGTATTATATAACTAACTCCTGTATGCAAATGGGTCGCAATATATTACTTACTCTTTTTGAACCTTGATGGCCATGTGAAGCCAAGTTCTCTATAATTAGAAATAATCCAGTGGATCTTTGCAACAGTTTATATGGCAACTTTAGGTTTGAATTTTTTTGCAGATATCTATGTGTGTATAGTCCTCACATATACTCAAACATAATGGTTCTGCTAGCGTGTTCTTTTTGTCTATCTTGTACGTGATCTTTCTTACAAAGTATTAATAATAAATCACATCTTCATCTAATACGAAATAACTGTTTAGACTAGTTAGTTGTCCTCATCTTGAATTTCCACATGGGGTAAAGCCTAGTTTCATCTAAAAAGGTTCATATTTTAAAAGCCAGTTGCAATCATCTTAGTTCACAAACCCCTGGTATCTAATCTGTCTCTATTTTCACCCTCATGTGTAGCCCTTTTTCTGGGTATATTTCTCGTGACTTTGTTCGTTCTTTTTAAATTAATTTCATGTCTCACCCATTTTCTTAGCTTCATGAAGAACTTATCAAGGCAAAGAAGGAGGCAAGGGTTGCTTGTGAAAAACTTACTTCCCTAAACACCCTTGATAAACCTGATGTGGGTATCTTTTATCCTATTAACTACAGAGACATGCTTTTCCCCAATAGGTTTGTCTTCTGTCAAGATGTATTGACTAATACAGTTATTAGTTTATACAGGATAATGAGATTGACTCAGTAGTGAAGCTATCAACTGAGGTTGAGGATATGGCCAAGGAAGTTCTGAATTTGAAAAGCTTTGTTGAGGGCATCATTTCTCTTGTGGATGATGTTTTTCAAAGTTTTTCTTTGATATCTGACTCTTTTCTTGTGAGTCTTGATCATGGGGCATTACCCTTCTCAAGTTCCAATATATACACACACAATTTTATCCCATCATTCTTTGGTGGAAGTTGCTGAAGTTTATATTCTTCCTCTCTATCATATTCTACAAGCCTTAAGTTATTATTTTTTTTAGGACTTCAAGTCTTTTCCAGGACCTGCACTCCAGCAACATAATTTAATTGTCAGTAACTATGACAAGCTCCAAAGTTGCTGGGAGGAAAAAATTTGTGAACTTGAGAGTGAGAAGGTTTGTTGAATTCCACAGGGTGATGAATTAATGCTTGTTATTATGTGAATATGAATTTGCAGCTTGGTCATTTTGATATGTAGGTTCAATTACGAGGGCAGTCCAATGATCTCCAGAAACAGATACAAGACTTGAAGAATGATGCATGCAATTCTGAGAAAGGCTTGATTGTAGGTCTATATTTCAATTGCACAGCTTGAATACTTTCGTAGTGTTCATCATCCTAGATCTTGGTTATATTTTAGGCACTCAAGGAGCAGCAAGAGCTGGAAAAGATGGAACTCCTTACTCAACTACAGAATCTCCAGAAGGAGATTTCGTCCTTATCATCCACAACGTTGGCAAAGGAAAGGGAAACTTTGAGGAAAGATTTAGAAAAAACAAAGCAGAAGTTGAAAGAAACTGAGTTCAAGTTCAGGAATGTTGTTCAGGAGAAAACTAAACTTGAGGTTTGCAAAAATTTTTCAGTAAAGGTGGCTCTGTTCAACCTATTGTTTGGATTATATATGGTGGCAGTCACCAGTTTTGCCAATGTTAGGGGGAGAAAGCATCCGCTGAGAGAGAGGTAAAATTATTGCATGGGCAGAAGGCTCTTCTTGAACGTGATATCAACAAACGTGAGTCATTTGCTGGTCGAAGGCGCGAGTCTTTCATAATAGATTCAAAGAAATCAAGGAGTCACACTGTTATCATTGACCAGACAATCCAGGTAAATATGATGATTCTCCTCCTTTCCATTTTCTTTGTGGATTAAATAATTATTGAAATTCAGACAAGAGGATATTGCAAAAGATACAAATCTGAAGCCTGGAATAGCTTGAAATAAAACAATAATAAAAGCACTTGTTTGGTCATGGTTGTGGTTATGGTCTTTACAAGCTCTGTGCTGAGCAGGTGCATCATAAGAAAAATAATTTCCATAGACATTTTTAAGAAGTTTTGAATAGTTTCATTTTCTAAGAAGATTGTAGTTTTAATCTCAGCTATGAACATGCATTGCAGTTTTGATACTCATTTTACTTTCTGTCTCTGGTATTCTAAAGGAAGAATACAGAAAACTGGAAGTTCTTGCATTTGAGATGGAGTCAACTATTGCTTCCTTGGAAGAGGAATTAGCTGCTGCAAAGCATGAGAACGAAGGTCTCATATTAAAAAGTGGAAGTCTGGCCTCAGAACAGGAAGAACAATCTGAAAAGATTAACTTATTAAACTTGGAACTCAGTAAGCTGCATGAAGAAATACATGTGCTTGTAAGATTTTGTATTGGTCTTTACCTTCACGGTTCTCAAATCTTTTGTTGTTGAAGTTGATCTAATTTTGTGATATAATTACTCAATTTATCATCTCTGCCCAGAATCTGGAACTTGAAAAAGCTAAATCTTATCAGCAGCAGATGGAAGCCTCCATTTGTAAGTTGGCAGAAGAGAAGGAAGAGTTAGCACTGGTAGGTAACTTTTCAGTCTAATGAAGTAAATACAGCAATTTATCTTTTCACCCAACGTAATTTGCTTTATCATGCCGTTAATGAACTTTGCAGCAACTCAGTGAGTCATTATTAGAAATGGAGGAGGAGAAGGCAATATGGTTCAGCAAAGAAAAAGAATCTCTCAGAGTCATAGATGAAAAGGCTAAGTTGTACGACGTGGAGATTGCATCATTATCAAAAGAAATTGAAAAGGTAACTAACATATTTATTGCTCAAAAAGTCCATTTCTTTTCCATCGTCCTTCTAGTGTCATAATCTTCATGAAAGATGCATTTTTCATGAAGATGCAGGTCATAATTTGTAGAACAAAGATATTCTGCTGCACAATAGAATGTCCTAATTGTTCAGTGAGTAATTACAGAAAACTGATAAGAAAAGAAGATCAGATCTCTGCCGTAGGCAATTTAGCTGTTCTCAGGCATATCAATGTTTATATGCATGAGAAACACTGCAAATTCAATTTTAATTCCACGCACTTCTGAATGAAAGGTGAGGAAGGAGCTTCAGTCCTGCAGAGAAAATTGCAAGGCCCTTGGAGAAAAACTGCGGTGCTCTGAGGAAGATGTGGAACAGGAGAAAATATGCAGGTTTGTCTGACAGATTTTTATTATTTGAGTTACATTACGTTTTTATGAGCTCAGTCACCTTACATTTTAGGATGCAGAATCAAAAAATTTTGGCTTGTGGATATGATGAATAAGGGAAGCTGAACTCATAAACGATACAATTCAAAACTATCAGATGATCGTTTTGGGCTTTTCTGATTTATCGTCTTCTTCTGTTCTTAACTTAGGGAAATCTTTGTATAGGACAATTTCATTAGATGTAAACCCTAACTTTAAGTTCCTCTCGGCCGCAGCTTAGAAAAGATTGTGGAGATTGAAGGGCTGAAGAACGATCTGAGGTTAGCCGTCTATGAGAATGATCAAGCTCAAGAAGTATGTTCTATCGCGATTTATAGATGTTTTTATATTTATATGAACTAAGATGGTTCCTTAGTTTACGCAATACTCCTAATTTTGTTAACATTTATACCTTTGCAATCTAAGAAGTTGAAGTCTAGCGCTGAGGTTTTTTCTATGGAGAATCATAATGCTCGTGAGAGAGTGGATGCTCTTCAGAAGGAGTTGGCATTACTCGCAAAAGAAAAGGAAGATTTACTGATTCAACTTAGGGAGACGGAAACAGGGTTGGGCCAGAAAACTGATGTCCAGGTTGAGGTTGTCAAAGAACGGAGAGATTCGGTTTTTAAATTGACGAGGGCTTCCAAGCCTTGTTTCTACTGCTTGAAAATGAAATTCTACAAGTTAGAAAATCGCGTAGCACTTTTTAACAGATGTGATATGTTTCCTTGACAGAATCTCAACAACCAACTAGTTGAAATGAATCGTGATCGGGATGGATTGAGAAAGCATTGTAAGGAGCTTCAAAGTAAGATTTTTGAGCTGGTGTCCTCCAAAAAAAGTTATGATGATAAGGTAAGTTCGACAAAAACCAAAAATAATTAGCACCTGGGGTCCCCCTGCAATAATCTAGTTAGTGGTGAAATGCATTCTATGTCTGATTTTCTGTCCCTCTATTGGCAAGTTGATGGAGGCAGATGACCGTGCACGGAAACTTGCCGAAAGTATTTCAGGCATGGAAGTCAGTATGCAAAATGTAAGTTCAGTTTATTGCCTACCTAGAATTTCTGTTGGTGATGGGGTTACATACTTACGTAGCAAGCTAGTTTATGTGAATAAAATAGAGGTTCTATGACCCGTTTCCAATAGGATTGACGGCATTGGTGTATCATGTGGATTCCACACGAAAAGAAAAGCTTACAGTAACACGATACATGATTCAGTACCTTCATCCACCATATATCTTGTATCATTAGATTTCTTTGGTTTTTCGGCCGAACTGTACTTTTAGATTTCAACTTGTGACTTGGCCATGAAATTACATATTCAAATCATGCAATGAGGTTCTGTGAGGACAAAATCTCAGGGTGTTTGTTTCCTGCTCAATTCACTGCCTTATCCTTAAAAACTCTTCAGCGTGGGAAGGAACCTCTATTTGATGGTTCTCATGGGCAGGAAAGAGTCAACATCAGCAAGGAAAGAGCGAGACTGAGGATGAGACTCCGGTGGACGCAGGCAAAGTTGGACGCCTTCCGAGGTAGATACATTGAAGCATCAAATGAACGAGTGCTGATGGACAGGAAGTACGAGGAGGCCTCTGCAAATCTTAAAGGTCGCCTGGCACAGTACGGAAGCGAGATCCTCAACCTCAAGAAGCAGCTCGCAGCTGCCAAGGGGCTAAGATTATAGGCGAACTCATTACCTGATTTGGTACCCGTGTTAGGCTTACTCAAACGTAAAATAACCAAAATGTACACAGTGATCGACTCCCTCTGGGTCTATTAATGTTATACTAGGTGCTGATTGGTATTGCATGAGTTACATATTATTTCAATGAAATTACTTGAACATGCTGATTTAATTGTAATTAGAGTAATTAAATATAATTTAAGTGAGAGTGAGTAATTTTGCTGGTTCCCTTCTGTCAGGGCCAAGGTTTGTCATCCATGCAGCTCCTGCTCCGCCTCCCTCTTCTAAACCAGATTAATGCCATGCACTCACACCCACCAAACAAATGGCCCAGGGCTCGAAGCCGTCCTCTCGGCCTGTGCCACTAGCCAGACCTCGAGTCCCATCGACTGCTCTGTGATTGCTGCTGTCCCAGAACTTTTGAGTCACGACTGTTGAGGTTCTTCACATCAACGTTGGTGAAGAATATAGAAGGAGGAAAATGGGGGTGGCACTATGATGAATCGAGAATGAGGATGGCAGCGATGATGATTGATGAACATTTGGAAAACGAGGAAGATGTGCAGCCGTTAGAACTGGGTAGACTTGATTTCAATTACCGGTTTTTACGGGTTCAATAAAATCCTTGAAAACCGGCTGGCCGGTTGATGAAGGTCCAATCATTTAATGCGCTCGTGGAGTTTATTATAACCAGACCGGGCTGGTGGTGGATTCTCGATCCGACCGGCCGGCCCGATCCCTTTTTCAAAACTAACTGGGACCTGCGAGAGGGCGCCGCTGGGCGCTTTAGAGACGGACCCTACCAGAGCGTTCTTCTCACTTGGGTCTTCATTTACCTCTGTTTTCTCCGTCTCTTCCTGGCGAAGAAACCTAGACGCGAATCTACGTTGAGCGCTAGCTTTCCTACATGATCTTCGGTTCGAGCTCAGGTGTTGCTCTCTCTGTCACACAATGGCCCAGGCTGTTGAGGTTGTGAGCAACGGAGTAAGGAGGACTCCTTTGATCAGAGGAACTTCTTCGCTGTCATCGGCAATTTCTTTTAAGTTCCCTTTCCCGAAGAACGAGCCAAAAATCGGAGGAAATCACTCCGAGAGAGAAACCTAATGCTGTGAGGTTCCATTAAAAACCTCTTGAGGCTCCCCTTCCGTTGAAGCTCGAGGCGGAAGAAGAGTACGGAAAGAACTCAAATCATCTTGCTCTGTGGCAGGTGCATCATACTTTTATAGGCTCTTTCACGGTTTTGAATTCATTTCGTTCTGAGTAGGTATCTCTCTAGAGAACTGTCGTTTAGGTTTGTGTACATGTGCTGCGGTTTTTTGTGCTTCTTTCATGCCGTGTCACTGCAATTTCATTTGCGAGTTGCTCCTGTTTTTTTTCTGTGTTGTTTCATGTTAGTTTTTCTTCTTGGGATTGTGTTTGATTCTCTATGCTTGGTTAGGGTTTTTTTTTTTTTAATATGCTAGTCATGGCTGTGGAGATTATATGATGCTACTTCTAGACTATCTTGGTTTTGAGTTGAACGTCGATCGTGTAAAACTTTACTGAAGCCGAAATATTGAAATCAGAATAATTACGAGATCTTGTAACTATTAATGATGGAGTCTTCAGCCCCTTTCCACTAGGATTTGATGCTTTAATGCACCTTAGGGACGTATGCTGGTGATCTAATGGTCTTCCTGAGCCACAAGCGAGGAGATAGTGATATTATTGTAAACCAGCTTGTATTAATGTTTGAAAGTTTCTTTGAGATAGAAGATAGAACAGTGAAGAAAGTTATAAGCTCATAATGCTTAAACTAAGGGAGAATACTGTTTGTAATAGACGTTTCACTTTGTCTACAATGTGTAAAGAAGATTGGTACAAGATAGTAAAATTGATAGTTTATGTGATCTTATATAGTTGAGGACGAGATGCATATTCATTTTTTGGTGAATGAAAGCCTGAAGAAAAGAATTAACACTGAGATTTTCCTATAAATAAAATAATTGACAGTGAGATGTCCTGTAAGAAGCTCTTGTTCTACTTTTGTTTAAACTTGAATTGGAGGTGATACAGCCACAAGTTTATTTGCAAATAACTAGACAAAAATGGTTGGCCAAGAAAAAAAAAACTAGACAAAAATGATACATACTGTTGATATGAAGCAGTTGGAATTGTCGTCAAAATTAGATATGGATTTGGCGTTTGTATGGTAAGTTTCTTCTTTTTGGGGTCAAAGTTAGAATAGTGCTCATAATTCCTTGCGAGGATGATAACGTCTTCAAGCACTTTCTGTGTTGAAAACTTAGAAATGGAAGAGCTGGAAAGGAACACATTAACAATAAAGATTCTATCAATTCTCCATATTAAAATAATGCTTCCAGCAGGTTGATATCATAGATTGTTAGGGGTATGCTAGAAATTTTCAGAACGAGGAAGGATCTGTGGGAGTGTTCCTTGGTTGGACTTTCATCAACTCTCCCATTCATTTCTCCGCAAGCAAATTGAGGGTTTTATCAATACTACATACATTTTTTATACTTATAATCTAATCATGGATTACGGTTAATCCTTCTTAAATTACCTTTGCACAATTCTACTTGGTGAGCATAAATTTTTTATTATGGAAATTAGAGAACGGAATGATTGTGTTTCCTGATTTCCGGGAAAGTGCAATGAATTTTTTTCCCACTCGTGCTTTATTTTGTTTCATCTTGCACCTTACATTGAATATCTAGTAGATTCTGCTCTAGCACCCTAAAAGAATAGGTGCTGCACAATCTTCAAATTCATCTACCTAGAACCTTGGATGAATTTAGATACATCCTCGTGAATCTGTGATGGAGGTTGAAATAAAATGTTGGGTTAAGTTATACTCTACTCGAGCTTTTCTGAGTAGCAACCACTGTAAACTTGTGCAATCGGAATTTTTCCTGTGACACTTTCTCCATCCAATAAAGTCTCCATATCAAATATTGGATGATATTAAGTTTGTGGTAGTCCCTTATTCATGGGAGGTAAGATGTCTTGAGCTCACTGTGGTGATGATACATTGATAGCATGATGTGTTAAATTCATTATTTGAACACTGTGGTCGCTTTCAGGTTGATCATCCTAATGTTCAATTGTATTTCATGGGAGGTACGATGCCTTGATCTCACTGTGGTGATGATACATTGATAGCATGATGTGTTAAATTCATTATTGAACACTGTTTCTGCTTTCAGGTTGATTATCCTAATGTTCGATTGTATCTCTTCCATTTTCATTTTATATTTAGATGTGGCATAAGCTGGTGCTTCAATCTGTACATTAGGTTTGTATGTAGGTGATGCAGCTGTGTAAGTCATGCTAGAGAACAGAAAACAGTGAATGAAAGATGGTATATACGTTGCGTTGGACGTACAGTCACTGGGCTCGAGCAGAGGAGTCATACAATTTTATGTTTTAATGGTGAAAAAAAAAAATATTGACTTGGAAATTCAGGCTTACGCACTGGAGCTTTTCTTTTACTGAGGTGGGTATGGGGAAGATGGCAGGAGAGGGAAGGCTGGTAAGGAGGATAATGACGGGGCTTCTTCCACGACAATCATTCTCCTGATGGCTCCGGCTTCTACTGAATGTGCATCCTTTCTTCTTGGTCGCACTCTTTTGTTTTATTTCGGTTGATGGCTGTAAGTTCGATAGTTGGGTTATGTGGTGTTTTGTCGTGTCCAATATCTTTGTCCATCCGCATCTTCAAAATCAATGGTTTAGGTTTACGTTATCTCAATATTGTCTTCTCTAAGAGGCCCAGTGGCCCTATTCATAGCCCTATAGCCAGTCGTACCTTACGCCAGATAGAGGTGAAATATGGCCCCCGATAGACTACAGGACTCATCTCTGTCTCATCGGGCCTAATTGGGCGGCCCAGCTGTAGCCCAGCCCAGTGGGCCTCCTATGCTACGGTTGAGACCCAGTGGGCTCATATTTTCAAAGAGCCTAGCAGAAACAAAGCGGCTCTTGACGGCTGCTACGTTACGGTTCAATAAATCCATGTAAGCTTCGATATCGTCCTAGTGTAGGCCCAGCGTTACTTATCACAATCTGATATAGGCCCGGTGGGCTCATCTGGGCCTACAGCCAAAGGGGTTTCAGCGAAGCCCAACTGGGGGACCGGCCCAGTTGGTCACAACATGACCTAACGAGGGCCCAGTGGGTCACATCATGACCTAACGAGGGCCCAGTAGGCCACATCCTGGCCCAAAGTAATGCTAACGGCATCACGTATCCAGCATGGGCCGATACCAATGGGCCTCATCATGACCCAAAATGTGGTCTCATATGAGCCCAAAGGCCACGCTTACCCAAGGCCCAATTCCTTCGCCACGCCCAAAAGAACGCTCATTGCGGCTCAGCCTCACCGAGGCGCAAATAAGGTCTATTGGGTCTAACCGTAACCCAATAAAGGACACATGGGCCTTCGGTCCATCAAAGGCCTAATTGTGAATTACCTTCCAAGGCCCATTGGGCCATATCAGTCCAACATTGGCCCAATAGCCCATGGTCTGTGTCCACTCAGTGGGTTTAATCTCTGCCCAAAAGATCCAGTGGGCCTTCTACAGTCTCAGTGGCCTAAAATCAACCGAATTGGTTTAGGCCTCACCTCATCACAAGAAAGTGTCCTCCTATCTGCCCAAAGGCCCAGATGGCCTTATCGTCAGCACGTTGTAGTGCCCAGTGATCTCGCCGTCAGCCCAATAAAAGATCCGGAGGGCACGGCATCCTACTAACTTGTTTGGGCTTATTTTAGCACAATGTAATGCCCATTGGGCCTTTGGTCGGCCACATCGGCAACAAATACCATTGGATCTTTTCTTTACCCAATGGTAGGCCCACTGCCTGCCCGCACCGTAATAATCCTATTGGAACAGATTCGTTCCAATGTTTCCTATGCAGGCTGGCCCATTCAGCTCTGAGAACAGCTAGATGGGCCCATCCCAAACCCATAAATTACTCGAGCCTACGTGGCCTGATGAATTACCCTCCGAAGTCAGCCGCGTTGAAAATTTTGTACGTGCCTATGCAACACTTTGGTTTCTACGCATGTTAACTCCATATAGTACAACACTGCTTACACTCATAGAAAAACAAAACTAAACATTATGAAAAACTAGAAAGAAAGAAAGAAAGAAAGAACCACAATGGCGCATCATCCACTTTACCTTGATGACGATCACAACTACTTACACCAGCATAGGCTATACTCCGTTTCAAGATTGGAAGTTATCCAGAGGGCTCATTCAGACCCCTTCGCTGTACGAAGTCCAAGAACTTAACTTAATAAAAAGCTGGTTTAGCTGGAACTCCTTGAATAAATGACGGTTAACATTTAGTGTTTAGAAATCCAATATGCTGATATACTTCTTCTCGGTAGAAATGAGAGCAAGGGCAATTTAAGAAGGATTAAGAGTAAAATATAATCATATGAGAAGTATAAAGATATGTGTAGTATTGATAAAACCCTCGATCATTGCTTCCGGAGAAATGAATACCAATGAATGCTCCCCCAAATCCTCTCTTGTTCTGAAAATTTCTAATATCAACCTGTTATGGAGGAATAACAGTAATCTATGATTAGACGAGAAATATAAAGATATATGTAGAATAGATAAAACCATCAATTGTTCCTTCCAGAGAAATAGGAGAGTTGATGAAAGTCAAAACTATGAATGCTCCCCACAAACTTGTTCTGAAAATTTCTAATATACCCCCAACAATCTATGATATCAACCTGCTGCAAGCATCACTTTAAAATGGGAAACTGATAGTGTCTCCGTTGTTAATGTGTTCATTTCCAACTTTTCCATTTGTAAGTATTCAACATAGAAAGCGCACAAAGACATTATCATCCTTTTGTGCCGAAATTATGAGCACTATTCTAACTTTAACAAAAAAAAAAAACTCAGCCCATCAATTGGAAGGTGTTGTCGAAATTTAATCCACATGAATAAATGCAACAAGTTATTGTCAGAGGACTAACTATGCAGACAGATGCCATATCCATAACTTATCCTGACAACAATCCGACCGTTTCTCATCAAAGTATGTATGATCTTTGTCTAGTTTTTTTTTTTTGGGACCAACTATTTTTGTCTAGTTATTTGCCAATAAACTTGTCACCGTATCACCTTCAATTCAATCTTATTTATAAAAAGAAACACCTCATAGGGTTATTTCTTTTCTTCATGCTTCCATTCACCAAAAACTGAATATGGCATCTGGTTTTCAACTTCATAAAATCACATAAACTATCACTGTTACCATCATGTACCATTCTTCTTTGTACATCATAGAAAAAGCGAAATCTATTACGAGCAGTGTTCTCCCATCAGTTGAAGCATTGTGAGTTTATACCTTCCTTCACAGTTGTCTTCTATCTATCTCAAAATATTTTTCAAACATTAAAAAAAGATGGATTTTCAATAATATCACTATTTCCTTGCTTGTGACTCGGGAACACCATTAGATCTCCAGCATACGTCCCTACACCATGGTGCATTAAAGCTGCAAATCCTAGTGAACAGGAGCTAAAGGCTCCATTAGCAACAGTTACAAGATTCCATGTAATTATACTTGTTTTAGCATTTCAGCTACGGTAAAGTTTTACATGATCTATGTTAACTTCAAAATCTAGATAGGCCAGCATTATCATCATATCTTTCCCACGGTCACGACTAAACTGTAGCATTAAAAAAAAAAACCCTGCCCAAGCATAGTGAACCAACCACAATCACACGAAGAAAAACTAACATGAATCAACCAGAGGAAACAGGAGCAACTCGCAAATGAAATCGCAGTCACACCGTATAAAAGAAGCACAGAGAATCGCAGCAGATGCGCATAAACCTAGACGACGATTCTCTAGAGAGAACTACTTGGAACAAAGTGAATTCAAAACCGTGAAAGAGCGTATAAAAGTGTATGTACCAGCCACAGGACAAGAGGATTCAAAATCTTTCCGGACCTTTCTTCCGCCTCGACCTTCAACGGCAAGGGAGCCTCTAGAGGTTTGTAAGGCAACCTGACAAGTTTCTCACTCACAGCTTCATTTTATTCAGTTCTAGGAGTGATTTCCTCCGATTTTGGCTCGTTCTTCGGGAAAGGGAACTAGAAGAAGTTTCCGATGACAGAGATGGAGTCCCTATAATCCAAGGAATCCTCCTTGCTCCCAATCACAGCGGCCTCGGCCATTATGCGACAGAGGGAACGGCTGCCTGAGCTCGAGATTGAAGATCAGGTAGGGGAGCTAGCGCTCAACTTAGGTTCAGGTCTATGATTCCTCGCCGGTGAGAGACGGAGAAAAGCGAGGGAAATGAGGAAGAAGTCAAAAGAATGCTCTGGACGAACTCGAATTTCGGCTATCTTCGAGGGTTCTCACAAGAAGCGCGTCTCTAGTTTGAAAAGGGGGACCAGGCCGGATGATCGGACCGGAAATCCAATACCATCCCGGTCCGGTTATAATAAACTCGAAATGAACATTGAATATGGTTGTACCTCTATGAACCAGCCGGTTTTCAAAGCTTTGTTGAACTCATAAAAACCGGTAATTGAACCGGTTGAAGGGAAAAATGGAAAAGAGAGAGGGCGGGGAACAGAACCATAATGAAATTCGAATCTACTCAGTACCTTGTATCTCAGGAGGCAGTGTCACGGGAATTCTCTTACCACTGGCAAAGCAATGTAAGCTTCAACGGTGGTAAATGGTGGCGAAAAACGAACGTCAATAGCGTTTTCAACAGTTTGATCTGATTCCAAGGAGGTAAAATGGTGGCGAAAGACAAACGTGACTTAGGTTTAGGTCTGAGGTTTCTTCACCGGGGAGATGACAGAGAGGAAATGAAGACGAAGTGAAATGAACGCTCTAGTCGAACTATCGAGAGCTCATATTGATATAAAGAAGGAATCAGATTCTGTTTCCAGCTCAATTCACGGCCATATCCTAAGGTTGAGTTGAGTGTAAGGCATCCTAAGAACTCTTCAGCATGGGAAGAAACCTCTATCTGATGGTTCTGAGGATGAGACTCCGGTGGGGGCAGGCAAACTTGGACGCCTTCCGAGATAGATACGTTGAAGCAGCAAAACGAACTGAGTGCAGATGGACAGGAAGTGCGAGGAGCCCTCTGCAAATCTTAAAGGTCGCCTGGGAGAGTACAAAAGCGAGATCCTCAACCTCAGGAAGCAACTAGGCTGCTGCTAAGGGGTCAAGATCGGAGGCGAACTCATTACCTTATTTGAATTTTTTTGTAGCTAAAATCGAATAGCGTGGTCAAGATCCATTGGTACCCCCTTTGTTTTTTCAACTGAACGAGGAGAGCGATAATCCAAGTGGTAATGGCTTTGAAAATTGACAAACCAAAATATTTGTAAGACAAAGTGGTGATGGAAGTTGTTCTCATCTTCTTCCATCGATGCCGCCGGCCACATTTTGGGCCGATGAAATTTCACCAATTCAGAACTGCGACTCACGACAGAAAGTGCTAACAGAACTAACAATCTTACACACACACACAGCGCACCTCACGATGAACACGCACCAGTTCATACGCACAACGGCAGTAGATTTTATACCCTGACTCCAAAACCGGGCTGGTTCCGTTTTACTATATTTTTTTCCAGCAAATGTGCCTTACCATCCAAGTAAAAAAGCCGGGTACCGTAGTCAAGAACTGATCCAGATTCCTCAACCATATCCAAGCCTATGATCTGCTCTGAGTGAAGACGTCATTGAGATTTTCCTCCTTGCTCTCCTCCATGAATTTGAACATAACCTAGCCCTTACCAGAGTACCGAGAGATAACTACAGACGTGATGATGGAATTCATCTGTCAGCTCAGCACGAATACTTAATTCACTCCCACTAGAATGTGCTTGTCATCCTGTTTTATGAAATTACAGCTCCTGAGATCATCGTTTTGACAAACGTCGAAGTATTTGTGTAAACGATAGTCATACAATCGGGCAAAAGCATATGTACAGTAGACAATGTTCTACTTGCTATATAAGCAGATAGTTATCCAAAGCCACAAACCCCCGGTTCATCTGATATGCTCGTCGACCAACTGTTGTACCAGCTGCAACCAAAAGAAGAAATATGACTAGGTTGATGCTCCGAGGGAGTTCGATCATGCACATGTTGTAATCTGCACCAAGGTTGCCGCATGACAACACTGTAGATGAGCTCGAATTAGGGNCTGATGCTCCGAGGGAGTTCGACCATGCACATGTTGTAATCTGCACCAAGATTGCCACATGACAACACTGTAGATGAGCTCGAATTAGGGGACTAAGTTTTAAGACGGTGAATAAAATAGAGTGAAATAAGAACGTGCGTAAGAGCACGGATAACTTGGTAAAATGGTAGCCATGAGAGCTGATAGGCATTGGGCAATATAGGGCTCACCAGGAGAACAAGATCAGCGGGTCGGAGGGTGATCACAGCGGCATCCAAGCACGCGTGCCGTTCCAGTCAGTGCCATTACGCATGACGCGGGGGACACACTTTTTTTTCTTTCTTTTTTGGTTATTCGATAATCATGCATCAATCGGATTTGACAAGATTTTCATTGAAATGGAATGACCCATTGACCTCTCCCAACATACATTTTATTATTTATTGATCTATGCGTTTCAAATCTAAGATTTTATGGGTAAGTAGTATGAAACCACTTCATACATACAATGCCGGCGGCGCCGCGGCGGCACAATTTTTGTTTGGTAGTGCCGAAACGTTTTGGAAAGCAGTCCAGTGGGTCCATTTACTCATGGGCACCGGAATTATCGTCCTCGATAAAGACAAAGCTTTCCCGCGTCATTCCGCAGAGTTCTTACGACAGTTCCATAATTGAGAGGATGATACAACCTAAGCATCGGGGCAACTGTCAGATTCACGCGCCTTTGCCCGGAGCGTAGACAATCCATTCCCGGGTCGCCGGCCCATTTTGGATTGGAGATCCAGTCAAATTTTAACCTGTCCAGGGACATATTTTAAGAGTCCAAGTAATCCGGGTTTTGATTGGAGATTGATCCATCGATGGATTCCACTATGATTCAACAAGTTGATACATTGAATCGGGCATTTCATGATCATTACAGTAAAGAAACGAGAATCACCTTCTCTTCACTTTTAGCTTTCTCGAAGCGTCACGCGGCGTCTGCGCGTGGTCTTTCCCTTTTTTGATTAAAAAACGTGGGTCAAGAATCAGAGTGACCCGCCACGTCAGCCTTTCCTTATATGGGACTAGGAAGAGTGCAATGGATAGCTTAAGGAAAGGAAATTGTCTGAGCCACTCGTGAGCCTGTAATCCCTCCCAAGTCACACCGACACTCTCTATACATTGTCGCTGTGATTTCACTCGGGGGGTAGCTCCAATGGCGGGCAAGGAGAAGCAGGAGTTTTTCATGGACGGCGATGACGACGGGACTGAGGCCGAGAGCCAACTGGAGGACCTTGAAGAGAGCAGGACAGATGACGAGAACAGCACCCGCGATGATGAAGAGGGTGACGAGAATGCCAGCGACGAACATGGTCCCGGCTCCTTCAACTCTCACCAGTGGCCCCAGAGTTACAGGTGATCAAATTTCCTGCATACTCTCACTCATATATGGCTTGGCTCTGATAATCTGATGAATTACATGCTGCTCGCCAACTCATTTGATCAAACTGCTGTACGTACCCCTGTGGTGTGAAATCCGATGTTATTGTTGATGTGGTTCACGAGGAGATATAGGACCGTTCTTTCCTTTGTTTCAGAAAGATCACAGTTTTGTTCGCGTTCACGTGATGAGAGACTATATTTTTTAGATAGAAGTAGCAACCTAGAAGGACTTTTGCTGAATGGTGCAGTTGCCATTGCTTCCGGCCTTAAAAGTAGCCATTTTTTGTACAGTGAAAGTAGAGTGGAGAGGACAAGTTTGGTTGCTCTCCGTCCTTTCTTGTTGGCGTATCACAGAATACTCCGGATACCATTCAAAGTTGTGAACTACTGGAGCATTAGTGCAGTACAGTTATCAGGAGCGATTATGGGGAATTCTTTTAGGTGACGCTAAGATTTAGATACTTTCTTCTGACCAAGATGTAAACCCCAAGTGTTACCATGATAACCTTTTCCTCCAAAGTCTAAATGGCAGTGAAACTGTTCATACAAGATTTACTTTTGGTGAATGTAAGCAAGGGATAACACACCGATTAGAAAAATGTACTGTGAGAAAAAAAAACTTTATTTCTTAGAAATGAATGAAGTGTTCAGTTTCATTTGTGGACTACATGTCTGAGCTAATCAACATATACTTAGGTTCTGAACTTTTCGATGTCATTTATCTGGCAGAGAGTCCATAGATCCCTACACCATCTCTGTGTCACCTGGCTTTGGAACCCTTGGACGTTCATCCAGTCTGAGATATTCAGTCCTTCACAGTAGTTTCTCCAAGAATCACCTAGAGGCTGATGCAAGCGCTCCTTTACTGACTGATTGTGGAATTCATTATCAGAAGGAGGACTATGCTAGAATCTCGAGATTTCTGTCATCATTTTCAGCTAAATCTTCAATCTGTCGGCAGCCCACAGGAGAATTACCGATTAGTCATGGATGTAGCTTTATCCAAACTGTTTTCAATGGTAAGTGGTAGCAATTTGATTCTCTTTGACTGTCATCTGTAGGTCTCTATGTATTAGTATTTCTCTTCATTCTCCAAATGTCTAAAATTGTTCCCCTTCTGCTAGTATGATCTGGAAGAAATTCTATTTTAGATGCTGATTCTACTGAGGAAATTTTACGCCTCAATGCAGCGATTAATATAATGGTTGGAGTTGGGCTTCTTTCCACCCCTTCAACTGTAAAAGAAGCTGGCTGGGCAAGTCTGGCAATCTTGCTTCTCTTTGCCATAATTTGCTGTTACACAGCCACTCTCATGAAATGTTGCTTTGAGACCATACCAGGACTCATCACATACCCTGATCTAGGACAAGCTGCCTTTGGGAAATATGGGCGTCTTTTTATATCTGTAAGTCTCTGAATTTGGTGCAGAGCACATCATCTTGTTAAAGAAAGGTATTATTTGTTAGATTTCTGTCAAATGCTGCCAAATCTAATAATAGTTTTCTTGTCTTTCCATGGTGCAGATCATTTTGTATACAGAATTATATGTAAGATCTTGGTTCAAGATACCATTCAACTCTCCTTCATTCTGCTATATATAAATCACAAATTTCTTCTTTCATATTTGCAGTCCTATTGCGTGGAGTTCATTATTTTGGAAGGTGACAGTCTTACCAGGCTTTTCCCTGGAGTATCATTGGATTGGGTAGGTTTCCAAGTGGATTCCATGCACCTATTTGGTATTTTAACTGCTCTTTTTGTCCTACCAACAGTTTGGTTGAGGGATCTTCGTGTCATATCATACCTTTCAGGTAATTACATATTTTCTCCAAGGAAACCATTTCCATTCTTTTAGTTAATGGCCAATATCCATTTTATGTATGCTATATTTCGTTCCTTTTCAGCTGGTGGTGTTCTTGCTACAATTATGGTTTTCCTTTGTGTGCTGCTACTTGGTACTGTGGATGGGATTGGATTCCATGAACCAAGTCCAGTAGTAAAGTGGAATGGCATTCCCTTTGCAATTGGTGTATATGGATTCTGCTATTCTGGGCATTCTGTGTTTCCTAACATTTATCAATCAATGGCTGATAAATCAAAATTTAGCAAGGCGTTAGTTGTCTGGTAAAAATTAACTTCCCTAACACTAAAGGAATAAATTGAGCCTTTTTTATTCCCTCAGACCCTGGGAAAATCTTCTACTTTTTGCAGTTTTCTCTTGTGTATTGTATTCTACGGGGGCATTGCTATCATGGGCTATCAAATGTTTGGTCAGAAAACGTTGTCCCAGATAACTCTAAATATGCCATCAAATTCCGTTGCTTCCAAAATTGCACTATGGACTACAGTGAGTATGAGGCCATCCTTGCATATACGAATGATCGTTTCATATGCATGAAATCCAACTCCTTTTGATCCTGATTGCCTTTCTTTTATCATTTTTGACAGGTTATTAATCCATTTACAAAATATCCTTTTTCTTGACGGGAGTAACATTGGGTTGAATGAATAATGATGAGGTTTTCTTTTTTTTTTCATCACAAAAATTTTACAATGCCCTGTTCCTTGACAATATTGGCACATATGCATTGTTGTTGAACCCACTGGCCCGAAGTATCGAGGAACTACTGCAGTCTGTGTTGACCGATAGTTACATGAGCTTCGTCCTGATCAGGACAGCCCTTGTCTTCTCCACTGTTGTTGCCGCCTTTGTTCTTCCCTTCTTTGGTAATAATTGGAATCTTGTTCAATTATAAATTTTATTTATGGCTGAATCTACTCTCTTAGACTGCGGTGCTAGTTGAAAGGGTTCCTACAGATCTACTGCTGTTGGACCATGAACCGTGAATTTTATAGAAAAAATATGAGAATGTAGTCAACTGAAATATCTGTACTTCTTGATATCATCTTCTCATCATTTTATTGTTTTATGCCTTACTCTTTGAGGAATCACTTAGAAATAACAAGAAAATAACGACTTGTACCTGCTTTTTTTTAATTTGGTTCATTTTTTTTATCAGCTATTGGAGTTAGGTCATTGCAATTAGGTAATACCATCTATATAAAGTTCATTCGAGTTCAATAATTTTCCTATTTGGCTGAGGTTGTGCACCTGTGCATTTTCTTTTCTGGGGATTCTTTATTTGGTTCATATTGGTCCATTGATTAATGATGACTTGTAAAATGGGGACTGTGATTCGTCTGACTAACTCTTTTTCCTTGCACTTTTGAATGCAGGGCTTCTGATGGCTTTAATCGGTTCCCTTCTCTGTGTACTTGTGGTATGTGCATGCCTTACATCTGGCTTGATTATTTAATGAAACTGTACAGCCCAGTTTACCCTATCACTATATGTAACCTAGACTTATTGTCTCTTCGAGTCTGCCGACTGAAACTTTGATTACCAGCAAAAAATTTCTGATGTAATACCAATTTGTTTCTGTTCAGGCAATGATCATGCCGGCCTTATGCTTTCTGAAGATAATGGGGAGTAAAGCCACAAGAACACAGGTGAGACTCCTGAGCATTTGGAATGGCATGTCTATGTTCTGCTAGTGAGTAGAGAGGAAATTGAAGGAAAGGTGATGGACAGGTCAAAGGAAGATGGTTACAGTGTTTTACAAGGTTTGCAGAGAGAAGGGGTCAGGAAAATATGGATAGACTGTCTTGATCTTGAATTACAAGTATCTGCTAGACCAACAAACAAAATCACAGCGCATTCAAGGATAAATTAACATCTTAAACTTAAAAAGTGTTCTGTGTGTATATTTATAAGGCAATGCTCAAGTTATTCAGATGACACGATGCAACATAATGCTTGTTTGATGCAAATAAATGGCACAGGAGAATGTAGTGGTAAAACATAAAAATTATGATATGCTGTCATTTCTGCATTCCAAACAGACCATTGTGGGTATCATTCTTCTAACTTTAACCAAAAAGAGAAGTCTCCTCTTGCTCCCTGATTGCTTCTCCTTTGCATGAGATCAATGGACCATAATAATTCTGCCATTTTATACGTAAGAGGCCCTCTAAGTGCATTTCTCACATGTTTTCAGGTAATTTTAAGCACAGGAATTATAGTGTTGGGCATCATAAGTGCTATCCTGGGAACATATTCTACGATTTCGCGTATTGTGAAGAACTACTGAGCAATGAACT
>CXYZ01011404.1:1825960-1873525 GCA_900006705.1 Sonneratia caseolaris
TTTTTTTATCAGCTATTGGAGTTAGGTCATTGCAATTAGGTAATACCATCTATATAAAGTTCATTCGAGTTCAATAATTTTCCTATTTGGCTGAGGTTGTGCACCTGTGCATTTTCTTTTCTGGGGATTCTTTATTTGGTTCATATTGGTCCATTGATTAATGATGACTTGTAAAATGGGGACTGTGATTCGTCTGACTAACTCTTTTTCCTTGCACTTTTGAATGCAGGGCTTCTGATGGCTTTAATCGGTTCCCTTCTCTGTGTACTTGTGGTATGTGCATGCCTTACATCTGGCTTGATTATTTAATGAAACTGTACAGCCCAAGTTTACCCTATCACTATATGTAACCTAGACTTATTGTCTCTTCGAGTCTGCCGACTGAAACTTTGATTACCAGCAAAAAATTTCTAATGTAATACCAATTTGTTTCTGTTCAGGCAATGATCATGCCGGCCTTATGCTTTCTGAAGATAATGGGGAGTAAAGCCACAAGAACACAGGTGAGACTCCTGAGCATTTGGAATGGCATGTCTATGTTCTGCTAGTGAGTAGAGAGGAAATTGAAGGAAAGGTGATGGACAGGTCAAAGGAAGATGGTTACAGTGTTTTACAAGGTTTGCAGAGAGAAGGGGTCAGGAAAATATGGATAGACTGTCTTGATCTTGAATTACAAGTATCTGCTAGACCAACAAACAAAATCACAGCGCATTCAAGGATAAATTAACATCTTAAACTTAAAAAGTGTTCTGTGTGTATATTTATAAGGCAATGCTCAAGTTATTCAGATGACACGATGCAACATAATGCTTGTTTGATGCAAATAAATGGCACAGGAGAATGTAGTGGTAAAACATAAAAATTATGATATGCTGTCATTTCTGCATTCCAAACAGACCATTGTGGGTATCATTCTTCTAACTTTAACCAAAAAGAGAAGTCTCCTCTTGCTCCCTGATTGCTTCTCCTTTGCATGAGATCAATGGACCATAATAATTCTGCCATTTTATACGTAAGAGGCCCTCTAAGTGCATTTCTCACATGTTTTCAGGTAATTTTAAGCACAGGAATTATAGTGTTGGGCATCATAAGTGCTATCCTGGGAACATATTCTACGATTTCGCGTATTGTGAAGAACTACTGAGCAATGAACTTGATTGGAATGTGAGCCTGTCACTCTGGTCAGCAATAATATCAGGGAGCTCGCGATACCTTTTCCCTAGGTTTCGGGAAATCTGACTGGTCGACAGATTTGAGGTTTTTGATGTTTTAATCTTTATCGACTACATAAATGTGAACTCAGAGAACTTTTGAGGATGAGATTACCAAAATTTTCCCTACGATTGTTGCATTTACTTTGCTGTTCAAGAGGCCTCTTCTCCATCATCGTATGTGGATGTAGCGAATTAATTTTGATATATAGGATTATTCCCACAGTACAAGTGAAAAGGTAAAATATCCATGGCGAATGGATGTGGGCTCAGCGACACAATCTGGCCTATTTAGTAAATATCTTGGGTTGTTTTATGCAGATCGATCTGTCAAAGCAGATCGCTGGAAGTTACCGAGTTGTATGAAATTTGTCACCAGATTGCATGGATCCATACATCACGCTAAGCTCTCTGCATTATGCAAGTCGTTTGGATAGTCAATTCCTTCTGTCTAAACATAAACCCGAGCTAGAGTGAAGAACAAGATACAGAAGATAGACTGTGCAATATAAATATATATATATATATATATATATATGAACGGTGGGATATACAAGAGTAGAGTAACGTTGCAGTTTCACGGATAAGCCAAGCAACTCTTTTACCTTTGACCATCTCTGAGCAATTGTCACTTCTCTTCAGCCTTCGTGTGGAAAAACCTCTTTGCTTTCTAAATTAAACTGAGTCGCTCCTTCATCAGAATCTCCTCTTATTTGATGCAAAACTTTCGAACACATTGAAACCATTGTATTTATCAATTAATCATAGCTCTTCGGTAGCTTCTGTTCTGATATTTGCGGCATCTGATTGGGCACCATGAGTTCAAGAGGATGATCCTGCAGGACGAGCAGAGCTCCAAGGGACAGCTAGTTCTAGGCTGCTGATGCGATTCTGGCCACTGGGAAAGATACTGATGCAGTTCTAGTCGCTTGGGAAGATCTGCCTAATCGGAGGACAAAGTGGACCCAGTCAGCTATCCCAATGAGCCTTGGGTGTCACGGATGAACCTGTAAGCAAACCGAACCCAGGTGGTGTTTACCCGGAATTGCCGTTCAGCAAACTGTGGGAAGAGAGACTTGAGTGAAAGAGTGAGATGTGTAGTTTTAGAAGTGTTCAAAAAAATTAACTCCTCTTCCCTGGTAAAGGACATTTATAGTGGTCTGAGGGGTTTGTTCGCCTGCATGGTTCTTGTGTGTCGGAGGCAGACGTGTGAGCCTGACTAAGGGGGTTAGCTGCTTGCATGGTGGTTAGATTGGCCGATTTACTAACTGTCAGTTGAAGTGCGGCCGATTGGTCGAAGGCAACCGGGTGGACCAATTGGGTAGGAGGGGAGTGCAACCAGTTGAATAGGTGCCATTAGGTGGTCTGGCTGGATAGAAGTGGGGCGCAACCTGCCTGCCAGGCATAACTAGGCGGTCCGACTGGATAGGAGCAGTTTTCCTATCAGCTATCGTTTTCGCCAGCTGTCTTGGTCGAGGAGAGAACTTCGGTCAAGCCCAACATATATGACTTGGCTGGCTGTTCCAGAGAGGCGATCGCAGGCCATCAATGCAGACTCACTGACCATCATTTATGGAATCGCATTGGATTTAAAGAGTATTTGTCAATTAATCCTTAATATGATTTGCCTCCATATTCCAATGTAAATGGAGAGGACGAGAAGTATAAGGAGAGTGATCAGCTATGGTGCAGATTTGACTCCGTCAATACTTGCTTTTACCTGCACATCCGATTCAACATTCGGATGTTGTTTGGAAGGCATCCAACATCAGGATGTCTCGTTTGCTGTGTTTCGCAGCTCATCAGACTTCTTTCAAATGTCTCTCTCATCAGTGCTAAGTGTAAGTATCTTCTTGATGTACAACATGCAAATCTAGGGTTCTTAATTAAGACAATTCGGCATGCACACACACACACACACACACACACAATCCCATCTCCTTCCGATCCAAAAGAAGAAAACCAGAAGGATTTTTCCCTTTTCAGAGCCAAAAAATAAAATCTTGCACAGACCTTCCTTCACCCACGTAAGTTTCAACCAATTTGTCACGATAGGGAGAAGGGAAAAAGTGGAAACAGGATTTCCATGATAATGGAAATATAACAAATTCAAAATCGAGGAAGTACGTGACATAACATCAATCAATTACGAGACAAAGTTTAAATAATTTCCAAAAGGTTAAATCTTTTGTCTGGTAACTGGCAAGTTGGGCGCTAAACATGCATACAAACTCAGCAATTAATGAACGAGAAGTAACATGCAGGAAAACTTGATAGATCAGGCCAATATTCATCAAAGAGATGGAGTGTATGTGTGTGTGTGAAGTCCTCATTCGGAACATAGTATGTCATTCGAAAATGAGACATAGAAATTATCGAGATAAAGAAACCCTTTCCTTTGGAATTTTAGTGTACAGAGCTAAATTTTTTATTGGTAATCAGTAAATCAATTTTTTTCATGAGATCAAGATAGATATTACAATTTTGATATGTTAGGATAGTGGTATATGAAGATTCTATAATTACTTGTAGATACTCAAGTTGACATTGAATAGAATCAATAAGCCAATTACATTCTCCACAATTTAGTTATGCAGAGACATGTAATTTTATTTTTGAAATTCAGTTTGATTGTCAGAATAATTTTCCAGACAGTAAAACCTCCCAGTTTTATTAACTTTTATTTATTTATTTATTTATATTAAATTATCACAGCTCATTTATGATTTACCAATTATATACTATCACTTTCAATTTTGATATTCTTAAATAATTTCTAAATTCGTGCCTGCAATTATCGACGACTACACATCCGGCTACATAAGTGGCGACATTCCCACTTATACATATACACACACACAAACCCGTCTTCTTCTCCATTAACGATCATTACTTGGATATCATATTGATTTTTAAAACAAAGGGACCATTACCTGGATATTAATCCATATACAGTTGGAATTGCTACAATTAGATGCATATTACATACAGGAACATCTGCACATACCGATGATGATCCTTACAACAAGGTCGAATGGCACAGCTGCGTGAGGTTTTCCAGCATCTGGGGCACGAACAAATCGTCGGAGTCTTCATCAAACACCTCGAATGGGGCAGCCTCATCATCGGGGGGCCGATCGTACAGCTCCCGACTCAAGGCGGAGACCTCCTGCACGGGCTCATCGTCGTCGTCGTGGTGATCCGCCGACGCCCCTCCAAGCCCTAACCCTTCCTTGGCCGAGTCGTCGACCGGCACGGCTCCGGGTGGGTCGACGTCGGGGGCCAGAAGAGCTCCTTCGAAGGAGAACTTGGCGGGGTCGGGGAGCTCGGAGTCCTGGCCGGTGAGCTCCTGGACCAGCGCGCGAAACCCAGAGGCGGTGACCTTCACCCTGATGGGGTTGGAGATGTAAACAACCTTCACTGTGGAGGAATGGATCGGCCGAGGCTTCCTCTTGGATTTGGTTTTGAATTTGTTGGGCTTCCTCTGGTGAACGTCGCATGCTAAATTATCCATGTCTCTGGTAGTTGCGTTGTGTGCTGAGAGGAGATTAGGAAAGGAGCTTAAAAAGCTCAGATGGAAAGCCAATATATATGTATGTATGTCTGTATGTAAACTGATGGGGAAGATAATTAATAGGGAAAGAGGATATGAAGAGAGAGAAAGACTTAAAAGCATGTGAGCTTTTTTTGTCATTAAAAAAATAGTAGAAGAAGTGATAAAAAAATAAATTTCATAATAATTACATATGAATGAGATGGAAAGCTGGCCTTTTACTGCGTCCCTTAAAAGGCTACAATTACAAAGTCCACGCGCTGGAGTTGCACGTGTCCCCCCCGCCCCCATCCCCCAACTTTCTTGTATGCATGTGATCCAAAATATTTCCAATAGGTGGTGAGTTGTGTTATTTTTAGGTGGTTATTAGCTGTTAATAAAGACTTACTATGGATCTATCATAACCTGAATCATCCCATGAGACTCTCATTGATATCTAATTTAGATTGTTTGCATAGAATTCGAGGAGGGTCTTGGTTTCTTGCATGCACCGGGATCGTGGTTTGTCCTGAACGTTTTTTACTTCGTATTTGGAATTTTTTTTTGATGTTTGATACATATTTAGAGAGAGAAAAAAAAACAGAGTTTTTGACGCTCTTATGATGCGCGTGGGGGAAGGATGGCTTTGAGATAATGCGGCAACCAATGAGAGCACCGATTGTGACACGCGGGCTCATCCATTAGCCCGCTCTGATGCTTGACNGATTGTGACACGTGGGCTCATCCATTAGCCCGCTCTGATGCTTGACGCCTGACGCCTGACGCCTGAGCCTACGTAACCAATGACGTCACCCATTTACTCTCCCGCCGGCTCCCTGAGAAGTGAAAGCCCTCCGAGCTGATATCTCCCGCTGCTAAATCGCAAAACTTTCTCGTACGATCGTGGAGGACGTGGCAACATCTCCACCAACCGATGGTACCGCTCACAGACCGGGGTATCAAGCCGGAGCTGGTCTGGTGCCTTGTTTTCCGTTGACATCAACTGTGGGGGCCAGAAGACAAACAAGATAGAGACGGACAGACTCATCCAAACGTACGAACAAAAGTAAAGGCTGAGGAGGACTCATCCAGTGATCTAGCTAGCAGTAACTGTCTGCCCTTTCGTGCGACGTCAGGAAATTCGAATCCATTCGTACGGATGACTAACGAAGAAATCTGACCTAACCGGTGTGGTTCAATATTTTTCTTCAAATAAAATAAGGTAGTTGATTTAAATAATACCGATAAAAAAATTCCCAAAGGTGAGAATTCCACATGTGGCATGCTGAAGTTGGGAAACAGTTGATAAATGTTAATTTTTTAATTATTAAACGTATAGAATACATTAAATAATTCTAATAAACCCTCAAACATAAAAATTTATTTGATTAAAAAAATAAAAATATAATAACATGATATTTTAGAATCTCAGAGAGATATTTTATGATGGGATTGCTTATGCTGGCTGGGAGAGAAGGGAAACTTTTGATGGCATCCGTCTGCCCTGCAGGACACGCTGTTATCGCCGACGACATTAATAGAGCAACCCTCGTCCCAGCGCCGTGCGGTGAATTTTGCAGAAAAATGCTAGAGCTTTTCTTTCCCCGCCCACTAAATCTGAGGGATCGATGACTGCCGACCGACGAGACGGCACGCCTCTTTTATCTATCTATCTATCAAACAGATCCAAAAACCCTACTTGCGCACCACTTGTGTCTACTACTGCCCGCCCACGGCACCACGACCACGTGCTTCAGCCCCACCCACTGCAAAATCTCATATCTCTGCTCAGACAATAATTATGGAGGGAGACGTGCTCGAAAGTGTTGATACGCTCTACTTAAACCACTCTTAGCAAATGCTCATCTCTTCCAAGATGTACGGACGAATCCGAGCTCCGAGATCTGTCTCTGTTCATTCACCCCTTGGGCCTTAGCCTGGATGAAAAAAGGAGAATGTGGTGGGCTTTCTAGGCCCAGGGACCACATTATGATAATCGGATGGTTCTCCCTTCTCGGGCCACATGTTTCAACGTTTATTGCCTTGGGAATAAAATTTTCCTAGTTAGTTTGTCTATAATTTTAATTTAAATTGAGACCAGTCATTATCATAGTTGTTTTTATTTATTTTTTATCTTATGCATTGCGTAGTTGTCATGGACCATTAATGGGAGAGGGGAACGACGTTGACAGTGGTAGGCTCCTCCCTCCCTCACCAGACCCACCTTTTATTTTCTCAAATCGATGGCTCCACCCGACACTTGAAATGCCACACTTTGCCCCCCCGGTGTTATCTCAGTCTACCGGTTATTCCATCCTCCCTTCACCCCACGTTTCATTAAATCCGATGCCCACCGGTCGGGTCGGAGTGAGGCGCACCCGAGAAGTCCACGGTGCTCGTTCTCCGACTCCCCAAAGTACTGCTTCCCCTGCGTCGACGACCATCGAGTCTCATTTGAAAAAAGGGGTTGTTGACATGTGAGACAGATAATTCCGGTTGGAAGAGAGATTATTATTAGGGAGGGGTACACATGTACGGATGGATTGGTTCAAACGAGGATCCTCATTAACGCCGCACGCCCGAATTTTCGCGCCTCCGTGTGCATGGAATGATATATATATATATATATATATGGGTCTTTTAATAATTTTTTAATTTTCTTTTTTTAAAAAAAATATAATTTTATTGAAAAAAGAAAAAGGGAAAACAGTGGGGCTGTGAGGTGGTGGATCGGGTAGGGTGGGGGCCACCCAAATTGGGTGCGGAATCACGCCTTGTCTCGTGCAAAGGAATCGGACATGTGCAATCTACGCTTTTCTCGACTCTTCGCATGTGCTCTTGTCCTCTCTCTCTCTCTCTCTCTCTCTCTCCCCTCATTGCTTTCTCAATCCGCATCCATCCATCCATCCTAATTATTGTTCTAATCACATCCAATTNCTCATTGGCATTGCTTGCTTTCTCAATCCGCAGCCAGCCAGCCAGCCAGCCATCCATCCATCCACCCATCCTAATTATTGTTCTAATCACATCCAATTACACAACCATTCCAAATGTTTACGGCCGAGAAAAAAAAAAGTCTTAATGTAATTATTGCGATATGGTGACAATCTTAACCAGATAGTACCAGGAATCGAAAGCCGAGTTGAAACTGGTGCGTGCCCACGCGGTGGTACGCATCTCAACTCAGGAATGCATCAAAGGGATGGTTTGTACCTTGGAGGGTACTCATCTCAGAGAGCTCTCTCTACACAGTAAATGACCAACCTTTGCTCCACGAGCAAAACGATTTGTTGGGCTCTTCCACGGAGGAAACCCAGAGAGGAGGATGCATTGATTGTTATATTCATGGGGTCTGATTGTGAACCTGAGTCTGATGAGGATGGTGTTTGAGATTAAGGGATGGCTGCAGGTGCCACTTTGGATCAGGCGTCTAGAGTAAATGAGAGGACAGGACAGGACAGGACAGGACCACAACTTTCCGATCTCTTCCTCCTCCTCATCGCATCGCCATGGGAAGCATCCATCAAGCTTTCGATTACCTGAAGCATTCAATGATTTTTTCAGTAGACTTTGGTTTCTTCTCGCAGTGAATGAGTGGTGAACAGTGAGCCCCATCATGTGCAACGGTCGCTTTCTCTTTGGACCACCTCCAATTTTTAACCGTTGGATTCGAAAAGAAAAAATGGAATTTTAGATTTTCACCCTCATACGAAATTTTTTTAAATTTTAAACCCTGCCCTTAATTCTCTTAACTATCGACTAACGCCTCTGCCTCAACTCTCTCTCTCTCTCTCTCAAACCCAATTCCTCTCAGATATCTCCCCTCGTTTCCCTCTCTACCTTCCGTTCCCTTGTTCATCTGCCAGAGCTAGTAGAGCGAGCTAGCTAGCTTGTGCGCAGCGGATCTCTCTGATGGCGGGGCCGCACATCAGCAACGGCGACGCGGAGCCGCCCAAGCCGACAACTCTGAGCTCGTCCGCTTCCTTCAAGTCGTCCCGCAGGAAGCCTAATGGCATTGCAAACTCCGTCCCACGGGCTGGCTCCAACGTTGATGATATCATCCACCTCTTCCATGGCTCTGATCCTATCCGCGTCGAGCTCTCTCGCCTTGAAAATGAAGTTCGAGGTCTCCCCGCCTCATTCCCTTGCTCAGTTTAGCGCTTCGGGTTCCCGCTGCTCGTGTGATGTAAATGAGCCGAATTGTTGTCTCAGATGGTGTGAATATGTCTACTTCTTCTACTTCCCGGGCATTAACAAGCGAGTCTGAGCTCAATCGGAGCTCTGCAAGATTACTCTGAACCCCATGGTCGACATTTCTGTCAAGTTGGACCTGCATTTCCTTGAAGTTTGATAGCGTTAGGGAATAGAACAGAACATATGCTCTCGCATGAAGGCTTTATAGGAGATTGCAAACAAGCAGCTTATATTGTACGGAAATTTCGGACTTGTTCAGACATTGTGCTCCCAATGTTAATTCTCAAGTATTGCCCGTAAAATGGATGTCAGTTTCCTTGAGGATCAGTTTGACAGAACCAGGTGTCACTGATGAAATTAGGAAAAATTAACTATTATTCTATTGTTGTCTGTGGTTTACCATATTATGTTCTACAAGTTTGACGAATAATCACAGCACATTTTTTGTGCAATCTTGGCGAAAATTTTAATTCTTGCTGCATCTTCATTCTCTGTTCAATTCCATGTGGCCTGAATCTTACGAGGACCCTCTCCTCTGGTTTACTTGCAGAGAAAGACAGAGAATTGGGGGACGCACATGCAGAGATTAAGGCTTTGAAGTATTCTGAACGTCTCAAGGAGAAAGCTGTTGAAGAGGTATTCTTGAACATACTCAACTCACAATGTTTCTGTCCCTTGTGCTTTCTTTTTTGTAGAGGAAATTCTAATGGTCATATACTTTAGTGGCTGTTGAATGCGCTTACAGAGACTGTAATTGATTGAGTTTTTACTGATCATCTTGTTCCCAACATTGAATTAAGTTGACTGATGAGCTGAAAAAAGTGGATGAAAAGCTAAAAGCCACTGATGCTCTTCTGGAAAGCAAGGTACTGGATATCAGTCTTGTTCTGCTTAATGTTGATAGCTTCAACATGGGACGGTCATTTACTTTCAACCTTTTTCCAGAATCTTGAGATAAAGAGGATAAATGATGAGAAGAAAGCTGCCCTGGCTGCCCAATTTGCTGCAGAAGCTACACTTAGAAGAGTACACGCTGCACAAAAGGATGATGATATGCCTCCAATTGAGGCAATCATTACTCCCCTAGAGGCAGAACTTAAGCTTGCTAGGTTGGAGGTACGTGTCGAAATATATTAACTACTGTTAAGACATGCCAACATGCTGGCTCTGTTATGAAGTTTTCCTTCCAATCCTTTTATGGGCTTTGCATGTCTACATAAAAATTGTCAAATGTGTAGGAGGATTTGATTGCTATTAGTTTTAGTTGCCCAACATTCATCTGGTTTTTATTTCAGGCAGCAAAGTTGCAGGAAGATAACAGAGCACTCGACCGACTAACAAAATCCAAGGAGGCTGCTCTAGTTGAGGCTGAAAGAACTGTTCAGATTGCCCTAGCTAAGGCATCACTTGTTGATGACCTGCAGAACAAAAATCAAGACCTGATGAAACAAATTGAGATATGCCAGGTTACTTGTTCTTCTTGTTGTTATTATTCTTCCTTTTTACCATTATTCCTCTAATATGGAAAGCAGTCAAGATATGTGCATACGCATAGGGACCGATTGTTCTATTATTCCCTCCATTTGTCAGGAGGAGAACAAAATCTTAGACAAGATACACAGGCAAAAGGTTGCTGAAGTGGAGAAGCTAATGCAAACTGTTCGAGAGCTTGAGGAAGCTGTATTGGCTGGTGGAGCCGCTGCCAATGCTGTTCGTGATTACCGGCGATTGGTGCAAGAAATGAATGTAATTATCTTACGGAACCTCTTCTTCCCATGAAAAATCTACTAATGTTTTATTATTTCCACAATGTGCCAAGCTGCTTGCTGACTTTCGAGCTTTCCATAGGAGGAGAAGAAGACCCTGGAAAGGGAAGTTGCCCGTGCCAAGGTTTCTGCAAATCGTGTAGCTACTGTAGTTGCAAATGACTGGAAAGATGCCAGTGACAAGGTTATGCCAGTCAAGCAATGGCTCGATGAGAGGAGATTTCTCCAGGCATGTTAATAATGATTTGCATTATGGTCTTCTATCTAGATATGAAATGTTGTCTCAGAGTTTCCATATTGGGCTATTTGCTGCCAATCATCATAAGAGGTCCCCTAGCAAGTTTTTTCCCCTCTTAATTTTAAAAGGAAGAAAGCATTCCTTTATTAATTTCTTGGTTGTTGCTCCTGATTCATTCTATGGCACTAGGCGATAAGCTGATTAAACATCAAATAGGACTTTCTTACTTTCATGTAGACGTGAAGAAAATGTGGCATTGGATGTTTGTCATGATAGAGAGAAGCATATATTATACTAATACCTCTAAGAAGCTATTCTATCTGTTGATTTATTTATTTTTCTGAGGGTCCCATCACACTAAGATGCTGGGATTCTTAATTCCTTGATATCTCATGAACACATTGATCAATTGTGGTGCTTTGTATTTTCTAGGGTGAAATGCAACAACTTAGGGACAAGCTTGCAGTAGCTGAGCGCACTGCAAAAGCAGAAGCCCAACTAAAGGTTCATGAATCATATCTTATTCGTTGTATTTTTCTATCATTCTTGAGAATTTTTCTCTAGAGACTAAAGGTTCATGAATCATATCTTTAACTGTTGTCCACTAATTTCTCAGGAAAAATTCCAGCTGCGATTCAGGGTACTAGAAGAAAAGATTAAAGGATCTAATACTAGTGTTCGAAAACACTCTGAAGTAAAAGGTACTAGCAATGGGACCTCCCGGCGTCTTTCTCTTGGAGGGACTGAGAATAACATGAGATTATCCTCTACTGGTTATGTGTCCAAGAAAATGTCAACTGCACAGAATGTTCTTCTTCGGTCCAACAGTGCTAATACATTGTTAAAAAATGGCAAGTTGTCATTGGGATCATTTGATGGTGGTAGTAGATCCCTTGATAAAATAATTCCAAGTTCTGCTGAGAAGAACAATGCTACAGAAAATACTGGTGATCCAGCTCAAACAACTGAGATGAACAGTTCTGAGGAGATTGTGAACGGTAATGTTACTGAAAAAGCTGAAAAGGACTGTGTATCAGGAGTCTTGTACGATATGTTACAAAAAGAGGTTATGACCCTGAGAAAGGATTGCAATGAGAAAGACCAGAGCCTCAAAGAGAAGGACGATGCCATAGAGGTTTGATAAGGACGGCAACTTATGCTCCCTCTTTGTTCTAAATTTGGTTTCCTCTATTCCGGTCTGAGTATCATCAGTATTTGCAGATGTTAGCAAAGAAAGTTGACATGTTGAACAAAGCAATGGAAGTTGAGTCTAAGAGAATGCGAAGAGAAGTAGCTATTATGGAGAAGGAAGTTGCCGCTTTGCGTGTAAGCAAGGGGAACGACCACAGGACACAGCGCCTTAGTGCCCCCAGGGCTGCTGTAAATTATTCTCAGTCATTTTCTGCGAGGTAAAGTTACGTAACACAGCCCACATTTCATTATCATCTACTGGCAGTCCGGCACTAATATTTTATGATGGAAAGAGCCATAGCTGTTCAAATATGATTTTCATGAACTGAATTAGAGAGAATAATGGCACCAAAAAGGGAAAAGAACATGATGAATTACACTACATTGCTGCTCCAGTGAGAAACCGTGATAAAGAAATTTCACAGGACCTTGGTTGTTAGTATTAAACACTTGCATCTTCAGTCAAGAGGGGAAAAATGATGTTAACCGTAGAAAGCATTACATTTTGGGCTGTAGGAGGATGAGTNGAAAATGATGTTAACCATAGGAAGCATTACATTTTGGGCTGTAGGAGGATGAGTGTCTTGCTGTTACAGATTCCCAAGAGACGAGATATAGAACACAAACACACTCGCGCGCGCACACACACACATATATATAGAGATAGGCTAAACATTTTGTGCTCTGACTTGCAGGAACGATCGGAACTTCTAGGCTGGTTATATTGACATGACTCCAAACACCATAAGAGAGTGCCTCTTTTCCCCCTTGTTCTGAAGGTACTCTGTATCTATGGTTTTGTTGCGTCAGTAATTTGCTATCCCTCACTCGTCGTCCTGACTACTCCCAGTGATCCAGCCATGGTATTGGGTATCCTGTACATGTCTGTATCTAAACAAGGCCGATGATGACATATATATACAAAGGAAGTTGTGAAAGCCAGATGAATCTCATGTTGTAGTTGCCACATCCCTCGATGCTCAAGAGTAGGCAGAATTATAACTTGCCACTCATTCTGAATTCCCAACCTGTGACTTCCCCCCTTTGAACTTCAGCAAGAAGATTCACGGGTCGTTGGAAGTACTGTTGTTAAAAGTGCAGTCAGGCCCGGCTCAAAACGGGCCTGGAATAGATCTGGCAAAATTCGGCCTGGCCCAATAACACCGTGCTGGGTCAGTGCTTGTCGTGTCGGCACGGCCCGATAATTTTATTGGGAGTGTTGGGCCCGATGATCCCTAGGCTGTGTTGGCACGATAGTCTGCCTGATCAGGGATATTTAAGAAAAAACTTAATAGACTACTAAATAATATTGAATGATAGAAAAAAAAAACTCCATTTGTGAACTCACTTATAGGTGTAAATAAGTCACGATCAAACGAGATTACCAGGCTATCGGGCCGGGCCAAGGCCGCCCTGTCTTATCGTGCCGTGCCGACACGGCACAATATCTTAAAAAGGGTTGTGCTTGGGCAAGCCCTTATCGTGCCATGGCGGCAAGGCCCAATAAGACTGGGCTGACACGATTTGCCACCTCTAGATTGGAATAGTTAGATCTGGTTGCAGTTTGGTATGTTTGCTTAACGGGCCGGTCTAGTTATAAATTACGGTTCAAGTGAAGATGAACCGGCATATAACCGTTTATAAATGGGTTAGTTTGGCCCATGAACCGTCCATCCTTTTATTTTAAAAAAAATTATTTTAAATAAATATTTTTAAAATTTTAAATTGACTCGAGAAAATCTTACCGTTGATTTGCATAATTTTTGGTAATTTGGGGCCGGTCATAGTTCAACGGGTCCATATTTATGAACCGGCCCGTAACCACCTCAATCCAATAAGAACGGTTACGGTCTAGTTTGGAAGCGGTCCAGGCCAGTTTCGGGCCAGCACGACACGTCTAACATCTCTAGTTGGAAGGAAGCAAGAAAATAAAGAAACCATGGCCATCATAGTTGTTCTCGTTCTTGCACTTGACTAGGGACCACTTGAACCCTATGCCCCATTCGGCCGATTTTCTATCCAAGGGATTCCCCTCTTACCGTCATTCACATACAGAGTGCCGAAACGTGGGGGGGGATCTGGCATCTGCGGAAGCCAGTCTTCTGCCTGACATTCACTCACACTGATGTCATTTACTTATCTGTTGATGCCCGTTGAGGATTTGGGATTCCTTCCGAGGTTGGCTATGAGGACTGAGTACCGGTGCTAACTTTCATGGACATTCAGTACCCTACCAGAAAGGCTTCCGTCCGCCATAAGGTAGGAAACATTATTAGAAAAACAATCCAATTTGTGTGTGACGTTCATCATCCTGACACACAATTCTATGACCTCCGAACAACCACAACGGTTACTCATGGCATCCTTCCACGTCTACACTCCTGTTTTTACTCCTGCGATTGGTCTCTCCAATTAAAAATCACCACTAAAATCAAGCCACGTAAGCTAAATCGATGGATGGTTTGCAAGAACTGCAAGAGAGAGAGAGAGAGAGAGCATCCTAGATCAAAAAGGCATTCAGCAGAATAAAAGGAGAAAGAGGAGAGGTCGGATAGTAGCAAGAAACTACGCCTGCATTAACTTAAAATTTCACCAGCAGACACATGGATTTAAAAGGAGTTGTAAAATGGGCAAAATCATCATGGACACTACTACCATTAGTCTAGCAACTCAGAGACGGGAGTCTTCTTAAATGGATCCACCTGAACTAGCTGTGCTGCCACGGCTTTATTCGGGAACAGATTGTCCGCCTTCATCCTCTCTCTCATCCCATAGGCTGGGTTCTTTGCATTGATATAGGTCTGAAGCAGGCTATGGAATTGTGTGATCCTTGCACTGTATCCAGAGAGCTTCATGCGATGGAATATCTTCTCCGCATTGTGGACGTCACCCCTCTTCGAGTACTGGCTCATTATAGCCATGTAACTGGAGTACATCGGCTTCATGAGGTTCTGCTGCGTTGCCTTGTGAAGGATCGAGTCAGCCCTCTCAACCTCCCCTGCCTCTACGTAAAGCTTCACAATAATGTCCCAAGTCAGTGGCCCAATCCTACAACCACTATCAGCCATCTGCTTCACCAGATCTTTCCCCTTAGTAAGCATCTTGTTGTTCGCATAGACCTTCAAGAGGGCAGAAAACTGAGTTGCTGAGAGCTTCTTCCACCTTTTCACCATCCTATCAAAGACTGCCTCAGCCTCCTCAATCTTTTTCAGCTTACCCCAAGCTTCGATCGCAGCTACACACTCATTGGCCCGTGGTGAGCGTTCGCAGACCTCCCAAACTCTCCTCACCTCATCCACCTTTTCGAGTTCTGCATAAAGTGGAAGCAACAGACGACAAGCAGACCTATGTTCCTTTAGATCACCACCTTCCATGTCTCTCAAAATGCTTTCTGCCTTCTTCTTCTGCCCACCTGCAACATAATGTTTGGCCAAGACTGCCTGTGTGCTGATGTCGAGTTCAACCCCTTCAGCCTTCATTGCCTCAACAATTTGATCCATTCCCTCAAGGTCATTTGACTGGCCCTTGCTGTCTATCAAAAGTCTGTAAGTGAAGCTAGTTGGCTTCACATTCTCCTTCTCCATTAACAGCAAGACATCTGCAATCTTCTTCTTATCCAACCTCTTGTACAGAAGAAGCAACTGGTTACAAGTAAAAGCAGTGGCAGGGAATTCTAGATCCCTCATTTTGTTGAAGGTTTCCTCTGCTTTTTTAGCATTTCCAGCTGAGACACAGTTAGCTAAAAAGGTTCGATACACAATCTCGCCTCTGAATGATTCTGGAATCTTCTCAATATAGGTCTCTGCTTTGTAAAGGCCACGTACCTTTGCAATTAAATCAACCCGAGATGCATAATCTCTCTCAACAAAATCAATCTTTCCCTTTTTCTCCAACCATTCTGAGAGCTGCCAAAGCAGAAATCTATCAATTAAAAATGTTTAATTGTCCTCATTATGTCACCTCCCACAAGATACCTACTCATGCTATGTCCTGATTATAAACAAAAGAGGAATTTTTAATTTGTATCCATGAGTTTATGTAAATTTAGCAAGCATCATTCATAAGTTGATTGCATAAAGACAGATAGGCGGTAAAGCCAGCATCGATTACTTAGCAGTCCTTTCCAAAGGATAGGACAAATTGTCATTAGCTTATATGAAGTATTAAAGAGCATTGCCATTTTACAGCAATATATACAGCATGTCTTTAAGAATCTATTGCATAACGCACAAGGATGCCAGAAGAGATCACGCCAAAGAAAAGTATCATCAGAGGATCTCAGCTATAGATCTACATTCAATTAAAAGGAAACTAGCAAAGATTGAAAGAAGCTGATATCTAAATATGGAACAAGCAAATGAGCAACTTCTACCCTGACTAGGAGAAGCTTAATGACCCAAATATGGGGAAAACATTACCTGCAATGCCCTCCCAAACATTCGACGCTTGCGGAGATTGTATGTGGCCAACCATATTTCATCCTTGTTTAAATCCATTCCATCTTCAACCCACTTATCCAAAGCAGTCTCAACAGAGCGAGCAGCAATGATGGCCTTGAAAAGTTGTGATTGAGCTCTACTAGATGTCTCTTTCCCTTTATCAGTTAGTATTCCCAACTCATCTTCAGGGGACTCTTCATCACCATCAACATCAGAGATATCTGCCTCAGAAGCTGACTCGTCAGGCCTCTCATCATCCAAATTACTCTTCATAACAGCATCAGAGCCCAATGGAGCTTCGAGTTCAGAGAATCCATCTTCTAAATCATCTTCCTCTCCACTGCTCTTTGCCCCAGCTTGTGAAGAAAATCCACATTTTGCGATGGAAAGTTGAGAAAGCACATGGTTCTGGTGGTAAAATCTCTTGAAGGATGGACCACCACAAGAGAAGGACAGATGTGACTTAACAACACAAGTGTTATCTTCCACACAGCCATCGGGAAGCTCATTCTTAACGCTACAGGGACGGATTATTCCAACACCAAGAAAGCGGTTTCTGGAGAAAGAAGGACATAAAATTAGATTCAGCCTTTGAAACATACGAGAAATACAAACATCCACGATGAAACATGTACTGAGAACCCCTTGCTGAAAGAGCTTTAGAATAAATAATTTAGTACAAAATGCTGACTGACACAAATCAAAAGATGCATCAAAATTCACGGTTTTTCTCTACACAAGCCATATTCACCAAAGCTGACAGAACAAACTGCAAATCTCGAACCGATCAGTTATAACAGCCAAAAGCCAATAAAAATAATGAGCTGAAGGCTAATCACTGGCAAATACCAACCAACCCGAAACATTTCCTACTGTCCTCCACTTTATGTCCTTCGGCAAGCAGAAGGGTCAAGCGAGCAATCATTGCAAAATAATCAAATGAACATGCTTCCCCTTGTACCAACGGCCATTAAAACGTTGACCAGCAAATTCATAGAGAGGGATAAAGAGAGAGAATTTACTTGAGAGGGTTAGAAGAACGACGAAGAGCCCACATAGCGGACATGAGCGGCAAATGAACAAACGAGAGGGAATGGAGTTCCCTTTTCCCGCTTTAACGGTGGGGAGAGTGACGAGAGGGGAGAAACACTGAGATAAACCCAAGCGACAAAGTAGCTTGTGGAGAGTGAGAAGCTGCTGCAGCTCCTCAGAGGTCCTCTGAGAGACAGAGAGAGAGAGAGAGAGGGAGACAGAGAGTCTAAAACCCTAATAAAATCAACAAGAAGCCCTCCCACTCCGAGTCCAAGCAGATCTTCACAGACGGAGGAGAAGGTTTCATTTTATTGCAGAGACATCCCTAGTCTTTCTTCTAATTTCGCATAGATACCAATTCAAATATTTCCTGGACATACGACGGTATATTTGAATACCAAAGTTCATAAATATACGGTTAAAAATTTTAAATTACATTCGTACAGTTAGCATTAAATATGATAATTATAAGTTAATCACCTACTTATCAAATGATATTTTCTTCACAATCTCCAAAAATAATTTTCCTAAATAAGATTTCTTTTACTAATATATTTGATATTAAAAAATTTACTAAATATGACTAATTTAGAGGTAGTTAGTTTGACAGTAAAAATCTCAAATAAAAATTCTCTTAACAAGTGAGATGACCTCTAGCTGTCTAGGGCATCATTGGAACTCCACGCAGATTCTCTCTCCTGCACAGGGTATGTATAACCAAGCAGGGATGGATGCAATCAATGGATACGGAGTTATTTTTGAGAACTTGCCCCTTTAAGTTGATGACCCTCTCAGTCAGGTTCTGGCATTAATCCAAATGTCAACTCTGTTTCAGATTCCTGCGTCTTCAAACTTTTTCTGTCAAAGACCGCCTGTTTCTTTGCTGCTGTTCCAAAGCTTGTTTAATTAAATGGTTTTCTCGTGTCTCTTTACCCAACAATGCAGGTCCCCGATTTCTCATATCTTCGTTCTCTGCTCAGCTTTCATGGCTGTCAACCTATTGGGCTGCCGCAGGGATCAGATCCACCGCAACCCACCCTTATATCAATGGGCTCTGACGGCAACTCTGCAGTGCAGGCTCGGAACCTTGTCGATGCTGCACCGAACATTCCTCTCGAAGCTACTTCGCAACTTTGCCTTAGACGATGACAGTTTAATCTCAAGAATAAGCTGCCAAACAAGGTCGCAACACACCTACAATTCCAATTGAATTCCCATCCTATCTTAAGAAAAAACTCCTTTGGGGTTATATACTCCAATAATAAGTTAGGTGGTGCCCCTAGCCGTCGATCTCTGTACATATCATGATAGCATTCAAAATCATCGGGAAAATATGTCCAGAAGAAACACGACTCAACTACGCGTGTTATGTATTAGTATCTTTGAGCCTGATCTCTAGCTCCACTTGCACATATTTGAAGCACACAAAGCCAAAAAACGCCGCTAATGACACCCAAAAGAAAATCTGTTTTCTTTTTCTGCATTGGCCATGAGTACAGAATCATACGGTGGAATTTTGCTACCCAGAAGTGTCTGCCAATTATGGACGGTCGCTGATAATCTTCTTCTTCACCTTCCGGGACACGACAGATTAGATGGTGCTGCCATCAATTCGGCCTTTATGGAGCTGGAAAGCTGGAGTGATCCAACTTCCACAACTGCACTGTATGCCCGACCAGTTGAAGTAGCCCAAGCGTGCATCACAGTTTGCACAAAACAGCTTGCCCTCCAGTGAACCTTCTTCAACTGCAGACAAAAGCAAGCATCGGGATATTTACTTCAGTATGAGCTCATATCGGATCGTATATAAAAATTAACTCGGTACATCCAAGTCCACAGGCACAGCAAATGTATAGAAGTCATTGCACAGCTAAGCCTTCATCCAGGAAAAAAAAAATTTGCACGGTTATGGAGCTAAAAATTAATTTTTATTACACTCATCTGGAGCCGCACACCAATTATGACAAATATGAGCCACATTTGTGATGCATGTCCTAGATGACCAGACATGATTCGTATGAAAATCCCAGTAAATTGCTTTAAATTTGAGTGGCCTCAAAATATTTATCCCTCATACAGCCTAAAGCCATGTTGCTAAAAAACTTAGTAGTTCCTACTGCCCAATGTTAGAGTATGAATAAGACAGCTCAGTACCTTTTTGTTTTGTTTTCTATTTTTCTTCTCTTTCCCTTTTGTTTTCCTCCTGGTAAGGCTAATCAACAAGGGGAAAGATCCTAAATAAGATTTTTAAGACTCGGAACAGTTTCATTACTGTCTAAAAAACAATCACAGAACATACCAACTATAGTTCCCATAATCAGAGGCAGAATCAAAAGTAGGCAAAAAATAATCACCCCTCAGACTTGTTTACCAAGATAGAATATGCAATGAACTACCTGCTTTCATCCAGCGAAGAGGCTCAATAAAGAGAGACGAACACTCGTACTCATCATCTCTATTGAACGGGTTGCCACTTTTACGCTTGTGCCACTCAAAGGATGATTCACCCTCTCCTGGAACATGATTAATAACATTCTCCTGTGATGCTATGATTCTTCGGCACTTCTTGCAACGGTACAGAAGGGCATGACCAGTTTGCCCATTTTGCACAGTTTTGACTTCGGAAGACAGCTCTACAGGCAGTCCAGGGTCTGGTGCCAACATAGAGCTGTCTATTCTCTCCCCACGGTTGTACCAGTCACCTGCAATAGGACAAAACATTTCATGACTTCATGGCATGAATTATATAGATTCTTCAATTCCCTGCTATAAGTGAGATGAAAGAGCAACTGAACAGGAAAAGCATAGTGCTGCAGATTTTACGTTCTCTGGCCCCCTTGACAATAAAAACATTGTGAAAATAGGATTAGAAAATATACCGAGCACTTTAAGGCGGAACCGCTTGTAGATGTTACTATCACGATCAACCTTGAAACCCATTTCCTCGAACATTTTCAGCTGCAATGGGATTGTGGAAGTACATCTCAGTGTTCATGAACCAATGAAAGAGGAAAACTAGCAAGAACCATCTTCTGACCACCTAATCTTATGGTTGCCTCCTAGCTCACCTGCTCTAGAAAACCATCATTAGGGCAAACAAATTCACAACTTTGCTTCAGGGATTCAAGGGCATCTGTAGGTGAGGAGAAAAGAAACAATAAGGAATAAAAATTACAAAGCGATAAAAATTCATCGACGGCCTCGCAGAAATCAACATTTTCTCTATAGAAAAACTATACAAGTGGAAGGTAACAGTTTGCAATGCATGCACATTGCTCCAATTAAAGACAAACGTCATTAGAGAGGAAGTACAGACTCCTTGGGCCGAAAAAATTTAAAGGGCAGTTACTTGCTGGATGGGAAAAGGTTAGAAACTTTCATTGCAAACCTCTACTCAGGACCTGCTATATTTAACTGATGTGGCAGAAGAGGAATTCAAGGACTTTCAAGAAAAAGAAACTGGGTATCTCTTCCTTAGCAGCTCAAATTACTGACACTTGAAGATTGTATCTCTCCCTAAGTCCGGTATAAGTTAGATTCTGTTCCTGTAGTTGAACCCACTAATTTAAAGTTGAAAGAGTTGGTACGTCAGAGCAGTGCTGTCATTGGACTGTCGAAATTGCGCTGTAATGGTTTCAGTTAATTAAAGGAGGAGCACCAGCACTCACATAAAGGGAGAAACTTCCGAGAATAAAAGTTTCCATAAAAAAATGTGATACCTTCCTGAGATAGCTGTTCAGATCTCATCAGATAGGATGTGATGACAGCTGCACTGCAACGAACATAAGCAAAGAAGGATGTAAACGCCTATGAACCAGTACAAGATGCATTCCTCCTGGAAAATTAATTAGGAGAAAGGAATTTGTAATAATGGAGAATGCGCCTAGACACGGATTTATGCTTTTCAGGCAAAGAGCTCTAGAACATAGCAGCAGGAAGGGTATCATTGGACTACTGCACCGAAGATTTAATACCTTCGGGAAACGCCAGCAAAGCAATGTACCAAAACGGAGCCTTCCTTTCGACTCTTTTCAATGAAGTCCAAGCATGGCTCCAAATAATCGAGTAAATCCTCACTCTCCATGTCCCTAATTGGAACTGCCATTCTCACCAGTTTCAAATCCTTCCCTGCATATTCTATTGAATATAAAAGCTTGTCAGGCGACAGGCAACTCTTGGATGCATCAATCAATGTTGGACCAACTTCTCCAGTATCCAAGCCACTGCCTGACCCTCCAGCATAAACTTTCTTGATCTCCTTTGCAGGGATTGTTAGACTACTGCGCCACTCCGAGAAGAATGATATTGAAGCAGAGCTGAGGACTGAAAGCATATGGGTAACCTCATTGCTGCCGTTTTGGAGAATCTCTGCTGCATCACCAATGTTTCCAATAAACAGATTCTCCCGGACAAGGTGCATCACCACAGACCCAGCTCCAGAGCCCCAACACCTTCCGAGCTGAAAGGATACACAAAAGAAGAGAAGAGAAAGGTCGGACCTCGAGCTCACAAATGCTTTTTTTTTATAGTAGAAATAAAATTCAATACATAATATCACCAGTTAAAATAAAGCTTATCTCTAGCTGGCGAGGGGACAAAAATGCAAAACATGAATCGCCAGCGACTAAAACATGTTCATCATTTTAAGCCTCATCAAGAACCTCTTCAAACTATTAGATTAACGACGAATTGAAAGAAAAAAATCCAAGGACGCGCAGAAATTATTGGAAATTCCAGCAAGAGGAATGATATACGATCGATTGAGCATCTGAAGCGAGAAACAACAGATACAAAGTTCCATGATCAGATTGCACCAGACGAAAAATCCATGACAGGATCGATAGCCGGAATCTTCTGAAGGCTTCGATGTTTCCCCCGTCATTCAATTAGCTCGGAGATGGAGAGAAGAGTCAAACCTGAAGAATCGGAATATTCCGGCGAAGGAAGCTCTCCTCGCTTTCTTCTTTGCACCTTGTTATCGTCTAATTCAAGCGTGTTATATAGGGGCTTGGCTTCGCACGTGCGATATATGTTGGGTTAGTCTTTCCACGTGTGGCAGGCGATTTTGCGTGGGACAGTGGGTCCCTCCTTGGGGCTTTCGGTTCAGCGGGGCCAACTAACTGACGTGGAAGAATCTGGACCGTCCCACCGTTGTGTACTGATATTCTTCTTTGTCACAGGGCAGTCCACGTATTATTCACCATATCAGAATTTTGTTTTCACTCGTCTCAAGCAAGCATATATTCTTGGCAAGAAACTGTTCGGCAGACAATATGGTTGGAGGAGACATCGAGCAGATTATACTTTAATAAGAGAAGAGTGTTGATTAATTAATTAAATAACTATCATATCTATTAAATTAATGAGAATTTTCTAAATTACTTTTTAGAATATCCTATTAATTATCATATAATCGATTTTAATTATTTTACTATTTGACCGTAGCGTGAGAGTGCCTTAGTGAAACAACAGAACAAAGGAGGTGTGGATTATTTATTATGAAGGCATTGTGGGTGGACTTCTGCTTGTGCCACATGAGCATCCACATCAGTCGCCTCCGCAGGTCCCCTCCGAAGTCCAAGTCACCCACACAGTGCCCAATTGGCATGCGGGCATCCCGTGCCAATTAGGAGTCGATTTAACCCCCTTCACCATCCGTCCTTCTCATTCACCCATGGCTTGCAGACGAATTCTACAGGAGAAGGAATAGACCCATTAACTATATTCGGTATTTGAACGCTCAAACTACTATTAAATAATTTAAATTTTAAGTACGATTAAGGAGGGAATATATGATATCCCATCTCAAGTAATCGATGCTAGTTATTGAGTCAACTGTTTCATGCCCGAAAGACATATCATATAACATGATATATCATAAGCATAAATATCTGATTGAAAGAAGCATATATCCAAACTTCCCTTCGAAGCGTCCCGGCCGCAATGGGCAGAATAGAATCTCATACCGCGGGAGTGCTTTCTTCAAAAGGAATAGATTCGGGGTAGGCCTCGGAGTTGACATTTTGGGCCGATAAATGGGCCGAACCAGGCCGAATATTGGAATTTCTGGAGGGACCACTTTTGGGCCGTAGACAGACAGATGGAAGCCCATCAGTCATAGTTCTTCATCCCCTTACGAGTGGATAGTTTTGAGCTGTGGACCGGGCCTTGCAAGGCGATGGTCACTGGAACCTGCTGGCAGAACGTGTGTTGAGTACATACACCAGGCCATGGTTGTTGTCACGAGCCGCTCATTGCATTTGCAGGTAAGAACTTCCTCTTCTGAGTCTACAAGATCTATAAAAAAGAAAAAAGAAAAAGAAAAAAAGGAGATCTGTATATGGTAAATCCGTGTATGTATATATATGTATGTGTCCGACAGTGCAGAAAGTTAAAAGCAGGGGGAGCCGGTCAATGGCGGTATCTGATTGATGATCGAGAGGGGTTGGCGGGGGCAAGCATGCAGTGAGAAACGCATAAATAGGTCATACGGGTGCAGGCAGCAAGACGTCAGGGGTGAGAGAATTAAAGGAAAAAAAAAAGGACAGAGCAATGTTTATTATGTATATTTATTTAAGGAGAGACGATGGGAGGATGTGTGTGCCTGCCGTGTCTTCCACCCGACAGGGCCACCCACTCATCCACGGAGTTGTCGGCCCCTCCCCACCTCCGCCCCCTCGATATCCGCGCCGAGGATAAAATATGTTCCCTTTCTCTTTCTAATAGCAAAGAAGAAGTGAACGGGTCACCCACGACACTGTACTAAGCCATATAGTGATTAATCTGCGGATTTCGACGTGAAAAGGGAAAATAATCGATTATCACCTTGTATTTCTGGTCATAAACTAATGTGAAAAAAGAAAAGGAATCGACCATAATTTTTTTCAATTATATGAAAAATTTATAATCTTATAATATAATAAAACAAGAAAAAATAAATGAGTATGGAGCCTTTTAACTAATTAAACTTAAAACATCCCTGTTATTGTCGGATGAGAACAGCTGCACCGCTACATCAGTCCAATTTTCGCAACCACCCATACATTCTCGTGCGTACGTAATCATCATTTTTGTTTTTCCTTCTCTTCAAATAATAATAATAATAATAATAACAACAATAAAAGTAAAAAGGGCCCATTATACCTTCAATTTCCACTATAGATCTATAATTAAAGTCATACACTTGGGAAAAAAAGATGGGTCAAGTGGGGTGATATTCATTGCCTGGCCTGCCTCTAAAAAATTTACAAATAAATGAAGGGGAAGAAAAAACAAAAAGGAATCTTTAGAGCTGGTTTTACTTCGTATGACAGGGATTTCTCTGCTCTTTAATCTTATTTTCTCATGTTCAACTATCGATTGGGTGAATTCACTTTAATTCATTAGGCCCAAATGCGTTAGAATAGTAGTTTGTTCACTAGATTTCTAAATGAATTATTCAAAAATCGAATATCAGGTTAGAAGAGTTAATAAAAATTTTTCAATAATAGCCATAGACTTACTCTCAATATAAATATACATTTTGACTTACTAAAGAAATTACACGGCATTAAAAAAAAGAATTCACTATTAATTCTAACCCTAGAAAAAAAGGCACTATGATTGATAGACCAGGTGCGAGAGCATCTTCTTTCTATTTCACTGTTGATATTTTTATTTATTTATTTATTTATTTTACCGTCCAAATCATAGTCAAAATAACTGAGAAGAGGATGGGAATGGAACCCATCACGGTCAACATTCGTAGCCTCAATCTCCCTGCCACTCTTTTTATTTTTATTTTCCTCTCACACTCTTGAGTAAATAATTGAAAAAAATCCAATAATACCGCAATTAATTTGTCCCCATATGTACACTCGGTTCACTAAATTGTAAGAACCGTGATGATTTTCGTCCATATTTAAAGTTTAAATTTAAAATCTTATTTAAATTATAAATATATATACTTAGAAAATGGGTCAAGTAATGATAGGAGTTTGTAACAATTAATTAGTTGCGACCAACAATTATGAATATTCATTGTATGGTCAAAAAATATATGAATTTGTCTCGTCCCCTGCAGTCTATGGCCATCATTGCTCCCCTGCCCCTTCTGTCAGCCCCCTTTTTGCACGCCCTCTCTCCCCAACCCCAACCCATATTCTATTCTTCTACCCACCCACACTTCAAAATTAAATTCGTTAATGTCAATTCATTATATATATATATATATATTACATATTCCCCCACCCACTCGCCCTTTAATTACTAGATTATTGTTGTTTATATCTTAACACTTTGTATGCACATACATGATAAGCACTCCAACCAGATGGTCTGTACTGAGCTGGCCGCAATCACTTGTCTAAATGCCCAATAACATAATTAAATGCACATATTCACATATGACTTATATATATATATGTGTGTGTGTATGTGTGTGAGAGAGATATATGAAATCGATGTTACCATTACATACTTCACATGCACGTAATTGTATTATAAAAGTGTTCATCTTTCACATATGGAAATTCATACATGAACAGAAGATACTTGCGATCAAGATAATTTTATTTCTCGTAAACTAAATACCTAATTCGAGTATTAGAAAGGATNGTACTGAGCTGGCCGCCATCACTTGTCTAAATGCCCAATAACATAATTAAATGCACATATTCACATATGACTTATATATATATATGTGTGTGTGTATGTGTGTGAGAGAGATATATGAAATCGATGTTACCATTACATACTTCACATGCACGTAATTGTATTATAAAAGTGTTCATCTTTCACATATGGAAATTCATACATGAACAGAAGATACTTGCGATCAAGATAATTTTATTTCTCGTAAACTAAATACCTAATTCGAGTATTAGAAAGGATAATTAAGATAATCAGTTTTTGAATGCTATAAATACATACATATACATATGTGTGTGTGTGCGCGGGCGCGCGCGTTTTATAGACCCTGATGACATGATTAAAGGATATATCATGTGGTGCATCGTGAAATGTGTGGGCTTGAAGAAATTTCTCGCCGTCCCAATTGGAATATCTATGGTTGCATTTGAATAAATAAATAAATGAATGCATCCACATTAATAAGGTGCACAATTATGGATACATGCATACAATATAATTTATTAAGTGTGAAGGTATTACTCTATAGTGAAATGAATCCATTCAAATTTAAATTAATTATAATTTACTCTATATTTTAAGATACTGAATACTGTATACTAAAAATAATAATGTGATCGGAAGAGTTTTGCAGTGTGGCGGGTGATTTCAGGTGTATTGGAAGTCCACGGACTATGGCCACGATGACCACCGCTGGGAACACAATTACAAGGCAGCTACTTCTCACATGTTTAATTCACTTCTTTCACTTTGGGAAAAAAAATTATCACAAAAACATATATCCAGATATTCGATTTTGACTGAAACCGAAATAATTAAGATCAATTATTCAACAATTGGCAAACTGTTCTCCGTCATTTTTGTAGTAGTCATTTTGATTATGATATTCGCCCAAACTATATCGATTTATTATAAATCTAATATAAATGATCTCATGATATCTATTTTTCACTCCAAAATATGTGCATATAGATGCTTGCTCCTACCTGTAATATTACTAAATTCTGTCTCTTAATATAGACAAGATTTCTGGGTAGGAATCGAAGCAATGTTTCACAAATATGGTTGGACAAAGTAAACACAAAATGCCCACATTAAATTCTTTTGAGAGCGAATGTCTCGGCAATCTCATGTGTCCGCTGAGATCTCCAAATATAATATGTACTGTAATTCTCGAAAATCTCTCCGTTTACCGAAGAACCCTGAAATCCTCTTTTGCAGCAGAGTAGAATTTCGGGTACCGTGCATGCGCGCAATTTATAAGGCACAACAGAACAACAGCAGCTTCCCTTGCCTTCATTTGTCTCCTCTCGTACTTCCATGCCACGGCGCTGATCTACAAAGAATCTTGTTCCTCGGCTACGTCGTATGAGCACATCCTTCAACAGACGACAGAAGACGATGGGAAAATTGGTGGGGAAGGAGAGGAAAATCCACAGAATCAATTACTTCTTAGATCGCGTGGGAATACATGTGTGGATGTATGTATGTATTGGGTTTTCTAAGATTCAGTGTATTTACCAGGCGAATATTTCTTGCAGATTACAGCGACACAGGAATCATTTCAGGCATCAGAAGAAAGAGAGGGTCTACGGGAGAGAGAGAGAGAGAGAGAGAGAGATTATGAAATATTTCTTGAAATTTGCATGGAAACTCACAGAAGCAGTTCTACTTTCTGCGGACATAAGAATCACATAATGTACGTACACACATCTTCTTATCCTCCTCCTCCTTTTTCAGATCAAAAAGGAAATCCATGGAACTAGGAGGAGGAGGAGGTCGAAGAAAGAGGATATTAGATACGAACAGAAAAGTTTCACATTCGAGAACTTACTGTACCAAATTCCCCCCTGTAGACACACTTTTTTTTTTTTGCTTTTGCGCTTAAGAGGATTCAAACCCTAGCTAGTAGTAAGTAAGCTAACTAGCTAGACATGAAGGTTCGGAACAAACCCATCAAAATCCCCTCATTGTTAAGTCTTTTCCCCAGATTTCTTAGCTAGAATTAGAAAGCCACACGAGTAGAACAAACCCAAGCTCACAATACCACTTGTCTTAGCTAAAGCAGTAAATATACATAGAGATAATATAATGGATCAGATAAAAATTCGATCTTAATTAGTCTGTATATATTCATGGTCACCATCATATGATGATTTTGCGGTCCAGCACGCGTCTCCTCTTTGATCTCTCACCAGAATTGGACCGCTCGAGCAACGACTTCAGCGCGTTCTGCAAGAAATGGACCGACTCCACGCTCTGGTCCTTGTCTGCGGCCACTATTAGAATGTTCCGGACCCTCCCACCTAGTGTTGCCATCTCCGCTCGGAGCATCTTCAGGTTAAGGGACCTCAGGATCTCGGAGAGGTCAGGTAAGAGATCAGACCGGTCCTCACAGCAAAGCGAGGCCTTGAATATCAGCTTCCCATCGCTTGAGTAGTCACAGGAAAGAACTGTTATCTCATCGGTTTCCGAGGGAAGCATTTCGACCGCCGAGATATCCAGGGTCTGCTGTTTTAGCTCCTTCACGCGTTGGACCACCATCGCAAGGAGTGAAGCCTTGTCCGTCTGGGAAAAGAAGGAAGGATTGCACAAACAAAACTTCAATCAAGTACTGAATTCACCGCATATCTCTTCACACTGCCGGGAATAAAAAGTCCTCGGTTAAGTTTTGTTATCTGGGTTTTCTGTTAGAATCTAAACCAAGTCAATCCTATGATTTCCAGTGATATCGGGACAATGTAAACCCGATCAGAGATTCCCTAACAGGGGGAGAAAAGTTGAAAGACCCTTTTCTGTGGTGGAGGGGAACTGTGTGTAACCCTAGAACGACATAGAAGTGACCCCTTTTGTGCCGTATCTTTTCAGAGCCTGTTTGTTCATATGGAGTTTTGAAAATTCAAAAAGAGCTTCAAAAGGCATCACTTTAAGATCTGTTGTTATTGTATGTGAAAGAGTTCGCCCATCATTTTATACCACGAAGAACTTTACTTAGAACCGGCAAGCAAAAAAGAAAAATGATGCCACATATGTTGGACCTATCTCTGATATTCCACCCGAAGCTTTTGACCCAACTCAAGGAATCAAAGTAATAAGGCCATGTTACGTTTCCATTTAGATTATACATACACGTATATAGATATAAATACTTGTCGTAATCGTCAACGAATAAGCTTTAACTTTAAATTTTAACTAGTGAGAATTATTAGATCTGCACTTTCGACGATTAACATTTGTCCTTCAGCTAACTGTGAATCGTATTCGAGAAAATCGTTGTTCAAAGCGTGTAAACCCCTTCGTAGTTCAATTGAGAGAAAAAAATACGTGATAAATCTCTAATCATATAACAGTTAAGTCAATTAATAAGTTGAACTATGTATTGTGACTTTAAGATTCAGCTCAATTTTGGAAACCCATATATATTAGTACGTATATATATATATGTACACACACATACCTATCTCAAGTCTGTTTTTATTGTAATATTTCTCTGATAAATGGTGGCCGATCCGAAATTTGAAGATCAATGCTAGCATGTCTACGATATAGCAAGACGAGATTTTCCACACAATCATATGTACGCATATATAATGTTAAACGTATATATACGTATATGTCGGGCTATATCAGCATATGCGAGTCTCTGTATATTAATACCTTGGAGTTGCAGGGAAGGAGGCTCCTGAGCTTATCGAGATGGGAATTAATCCGAGCCCTCCTCCTCTTCTCGGCCTCCTTGTGGTTCCTGAGGGCCGCGAGCGTCCGGTCTTCGGGGGAATTGGTGTTGTTGTCCGAGAACCCACCCGAGGAAGACACGTCGAACAGCTGGTTGTAGTAATTGTTAGAGGAGGAGCTGCAGAAGCTCTGCTGCAGCATCGCGGCAGCAGCTCCTGTGAACCCGCAGGTTCCAGGGTTGATGAGGCCTGCGCCGGCGAGGAGCTGGTAGATGTTAGAACTTTCCGACGAGCTTTCCGGCAGCATGGTGTAGCTGAAAGTGGTGGGGGGAGTGAAAAAAAAATTGAGAGCTTTATTGACTCAATTATAAGGGGAGGGGAGGGTGTCAATGTGCAAGTGGCGGAGGGATAGAGAGAGAGTGAGTGGGGGGGTGGAGAAGGAGAGGAGAGAAGAGGGTGGAATTTTGGTATTCGGGTTTTTTCTTTTTGTCTGTAGGGTTTATCATACTGTCTGTCTGTCATATACTTTTGGCTTTTATTATTAAAGGTTGCTGGGTAAAGTCGATTGATCAGTCCCCTCATCCGCAAAATCTCATATTACATATATATATATATATATAACCGATATCTTAACCATATAAATGAAAATGATTTATATTATTAATTTTTTATATTTTCAGTATATTATCAAATATACATCGAATTAATCAATGTCAAATTGATTTCTTCCCGATTAAAACATGGATCACCGAAAAGGAAAAGGGGTTGTGTGGGGGACATTGTCATCACGAGGTTCTAATAATGGTCTTTTTCGGATAAAGATTTCCACAAAGCAGCCTTTCCACCTTCTCTTGCGAGCTTCTCATACCCATACACCCAGCTTTAGTTTATCCCACTGACTATAAAATGATATTAACCCTAGAATATTCTTAAATTACGAGAAACACTTTGGTAATAAGAGAGTACGGATGGATCTCGAAATCGATTTGAGTCTGATATAACTCGAGAGTAAAATAAGAGGGAAAGTATTAGATCGAACAGATGTGGTAGTGCAAGTCAATGAGATGTATACAATCGGTAGAATTTAGGGGGTATTTTATGATTTCTCCTGACTTCCAAGGAGTTGATCAGATCTTAGATCTTTGACCCCTTTTAAGTCGATTCTTATCGTAGAAGACCTGACCGATTGCCTGATAACGTTATTCAAGATCAAGAATTGTTGTTATTCTTTTCAACATAAAACTGGACCTCATAGATTTTACTTGCCTTTTGCAGTAGTATGATCGGGTCAATCTGTTTGAGCCATCGGGTATACATCATGAAAGAGCGCCGTTCGAGCACCCGATCACGTTTGACACCGAATCAAGGGGATAACTATAGAGAAAAACACGTGGAAGATGAATTGAACAATGGCAGATCGCAGTATTTATGACCTGAATATCTGGCAGCCTTCTGGATATAGATTATACGGCCACCGAGACCACAGTACCTGAGATTTACAACTATTGGAGGATGGCTCGAACAGTGTGTGTGATGGAGTCTCAACGTATATTCGAGATATAGGCTTCGCTCGAGATTAAGGTCACTAACATCACGAAGAGTACTGATGGCCGCTTGCTGGACGTATCTGCACTGCAGGAACATTGCAGAAACCAGCCAGCAGCACACACTGTTGACATAGGATCCGTTGCCGAGTCCTTGATTAGCTAGCTATGGAGGTTCTTTTTGGGTATATGTAATGAAAAAGATAATGTGTGTGTATAATGTGTCTGGGTGATAGAGAAATTCATGAGCCGAAGTGGGCTTTTCAAAATTATTGCTATTTTTGCCCTTGTCGAAACGAAGAAATCAAAACACTCTTCTCTGTTTTGTCTTCTCCGACGCAAAATGGGCCCCTTCTGTCGACAGAGGTGTCATTTTGCTTCTACCGACCACCAAAAAAAACAAAAAACAAAAAGAGGAAGACGAATCAAACAAGGTATCTCAAATTTGTGTTTACATTTTCCTCGTCTTTTATTTTTTTATTTTTGGATATTGATATAATAATTTCGATATTTTTTTTTTCCTTTGATGACAGTCTATATATCAAGTCCAAAATAGCGCACACATACGAGGGGGTTGAGGGTGACTTCACAGCTCATATTTGACCTTGGACCGAATGAATCCCTGCATCTCACTGATCTATGATGGCTTCCACAGTGATAATACCGCCATTGCGAATGAATAGCCAGGGAGCACACATAGAACACACTCGTCACCCTCAACTCAGTTCACCATCTTCCTCATCGGAAGTACTGAATAGATCGTAGAACTACTCGGTTCACATTCCGGGGTTATGACAAAATATAGCCAGAGTTCTAACTCTTTGGATGGTCACTTGGGTGATGCAATTCTCAGAGAGTATGGGACTGGTGTGCTTTTTCCCGTGCTAGGCTGCTAGCTGCAAAATGGCCCCTAGAGCTGTTAATCCTGCATTCTGCCCATAGTAAGTACTGTTCAAACCAATTTATACACATACAACAGACTAATAGTCCCACCGTAGGACATCAAATGGAAAAGAGTTCAAGAGTAACTGAAGGCTGCTTCTTCCATGTCTGATGTTGGTAGAAACAAGTGGGGTCCCCTATCTATGAATTGCAAAACGGAATTGAATGCAGTAGTAGCTTTCCTCTGAGCCCTGAAGTGGGTTCCTGGGAACGGGAATGGCGGAGAGGGAGGGAGGACAGTATTACCGGAAAGAACAAGAAATCGTCGTTCACTGAAACAGAGCTTTTGGTCATAAACCTTGTATCATGTTTCTTCATGAACCAATAATATGACATGACAGATTCGTCCAATGCAAAACTTACAATTCCAACACAAGAATTAGCAATCTCTGTAAGTAATAACAGTGAATACTAATCACCTTAGAATACTATCGTATAAGATCAAGAGAAACTGTGGAATCTCCTCAACATAGAACTTGGAGTCAGTAGAATACTTGAACCAAAACTTGGCTTCTGCCCCATAAAGTACGATCCTCTTCCATCCACTAAACAATCTACTGAACTCACTGGCAGAGCTGCACAACAGCCGTCACAATCTGAGCGGGTTGGACCACAGTCCAGTTCTCCAGTGTGCCTGCATAAGGAGTGGGGACATCCCATGAGGACAAGCACATGATTGGGGCATCCAAATAATCGTGGAAGTTCTCAGTGATGGCTGCGGTCAAGCTGGCTCCAATCCCTCCTGTCGTCATGCACTCCTCCACAATCAGGACCCGATGGGTCTTCTTCTGGAGTTCCCCATCGTGTAGAGATCAAATGGCTTGAGCAACCAGATCTCAATCGCCTCAGGATCATACCTCTTGTTCACCAGGGCCTTTGCCGCCTGCATCACATGATACCTAACTTCAATAGTAAAAAGCCAATCAGACATCCAGAAAATTATAATTATCATTCAAATCATACTCGTTGAATAAGCTAGATTTTATTTCCCAAAAATGGATATCAGGCTTTTAAAACTGATTATAAACTAGCATATGGACAGAGGGTCAAAATTTCACATCCATATGAGGATTTCACTCGTTCATCTTAAGCAAATTAGTTCTAGGAACGTGCTATTAACCATCAAAAAAAGAAAAGGGCTCTAGGAACGTTCAACACTTTAGCTAGCTTAATCCCTATCTATAATTTTTTTAATCATTATGACAGGATCACAATTTGCCTACCTCATCTGGGAATAAGTGAGGATAGTGACATGCACACCAAACCAACCCCACCGCCAATCCCCCCCACCACCACCAATCCTCAAGGTTTAGAATGTACTCCACATCAGGAATTCTCTCCTTAAGGTTGTAGAGGAGAACATGCTTGAAGAGAATCACTGGGTTCTCGCTCCTAACTGCAGCTTTCATCAGGCCTTTTGCGTTGTAAGGAGTTGAGCATGCAACCATCTGGATCCCGGGGATTGACTGGAAGTGTGACTCAAGACACTGAGAGTGCTCAGCCCCGAGTCGCCGGCCAACACCACCAGGCCCATGGATCACAATTGGTATCTTGAACTGTCTGCTAGAGGTGTAGTGGAGCATCCCACAGTTGTTGGAAATCTGATTGAAGGCAAGGAGGAGAAAACCCATGTTCATGCCCTCAACCACGGGCCCTATACCTGTCATAGCAGCTCTGATGCCCATGCCCGTGAATGAGTTCTCAGCAATTGGCAAGTCGAGGACCCAGAGGTCTCCATACTTTTTAGCCAGTCCCTTTGTCACCTTGTAGGATCCTCCATAGCGGCCCACATCTTCTCCCATCATGCAGACATGAGGATCTCTTTCCATTCCTTCCTCCAGTCCTTCTCTTAGGGCTTCAAAGAGCACGAGCTCATGACTGAAAGGAAAAATGGCACATGTTATTAAATTGACAGCTGAGGTAAAGTTGTTGAGACTTTTGAAAAACCAAAGAACTACTGGCAATTGTTCAATAGGAAATGATGCAAATATACTTCAACTTTCAAGAGCAGAACATCTGCTGGAGAAAACAAAAGTTGAGAAGCAGAGCAACTGATCCAAGAAAATATTATGAAAACAAAAACAACTGCACTTGTTTTCACATTATCCACCTATTACTACTAAATTGATGGTTCTAGCAAGGAACAACAAATTGATTTTAACGGCAATATCACAACTTCATTGTCTTTTCAGAGAATGAACCAAATTCACCTATCCGAAACAAAGTAAAATAAGCTCAACTACTGCAACACTTCCTATGATGCAGTTACTAAACTGGCAGATTTTCAATGAACTGTCTTGGGGGTCATGTAATGTTTATCAAACTAGAGACTGATTGCAGACAACAGAAAAAAGAAAGACCGTCATTTCAGAAAACTAACGCAGAAGAAAAGAGATACCAAGCTCAAAAGTAGTTCCAAATTTTTCTATATTACTGAGAAACATTTTATAGGCCCCTTGTGTTGCAGTGAGTCTCTGACAAACTATTGTGAAAAGGAAGTTATATGTTGAACGGCCATAATTTTTAAGATGAGAAAAGACCCCTGTTTACAGAGATCATCCATCCATACGGATGACTATTGAGAATATATTCAAGAGAATGCTCTAAATCTCCCACATCATACTTTTGTTACGAATTGATCCCAAGAGTGTTACCCCACCATTGATTGATACAGCAATGAATGCCCGATATAAGCCACGGACTGAGGTAGCTTGAACGAGAAAAGTAGAAAAAGTTAAATCCCATCCCACCTCTTGAAATATAACTATTGAAACAAAGCATCATGCCTAGAATAATTATAGTCTCATCCCAGACTAAACCTACCAGGCCAGAAGGCTCAAAGAGAATAACAAGGAACATCAGATAATGATAATGGCATACCCAGGCTTGGATGCAGTTGAAGAAGTGGCTTCGTTGGCTTTTGTCCGAAACAGTGGTACGCCAATCTCACTGTCCTATAGCTGAAGGAAAGAATGAAAACCCATGAGGGCAAGAAAAGAGCGACAAAATATCACTTACTGCAACTGCGTTGGTAATGAATTGCTGAGCCAGGCGAGCTGGTGAATTCCAGCTGGAAACAAGATGCCCATCCGATCTCACCACGAGGAAAGCCCGTCCTTCTCTCTGCAGCATTCATTTAAAACAAACAACAAAGGAAATAAACAAGAGGCAGAAGCTAAAAAATTTGCACTGATGTTTAACTACACGAGCTGATCAAATGATACCATTCAAAGGGATCAAACGCCCCGAATGCTGAATTCTATCCTACATATAGATCCCAATGCTATTTTCCGCTCGATAGCTTCCCTAAAATCTAGCAACCGGAATTGAAGGCAGGCTGCACTGAGCTGGCCCGGACCAATCTCATGCAAACAAGAGCACATAAAAAAAAGAAAAAGAATTACGCTTTCTACTCCTCATCTACACATCTCTCCCTTGCTGGCTCAGCTAGATCAAGCTCAAGGACAAGCGAAGCAAATAGATGGAGAGGAACAGTGGAAGAAAAGTAACGCGACGAACTTGAGAGAGATCTGCCGGAATGGGAGGTGGAGTCTCTTGGGGTCGAAGTAACCGTAGAGGGAGGGAGCCGTGGCGTCTCCCAATACTTGAAACGTGGCAGTCATTGGAGCCGGGTAGCAGAGAAATCAAAAGGAAAAAAAAAATAGAGAAGAGATTACAGACTGCAAATGAACAGGGAGAGAAGAGGAGCCGGGCGGATTTATACGAAGAGAAGCTAAGGGAAAATGTCATCTCCCTGCTGAAAGTAGCGAATAATATTGGGAATACGACGAAAAAGATATCAAATTAAATAAAAAAAAAATTGCACCTTTTCTCTCCCTTTTCGTGCTAAACTCACACTGGTTTGCGTCGCACCGTAAATGAGCGGAGATTTACTAGAGAAACAGAGCGAAGCAGAGCATCGTTAGCATCGACCCCAGAGTAACCCTTTGTCGGATCTTGATCGCCTGTGCTGCAGTGTACCGTCAGAGCTGGAGACAATCCGCCACGACACCCAAATGGGACGCTATGATTTGAGTAGGGATCATGAAGTAAAGCTCCAACCACGTGACGATGTGGTCGTCCTACGTAATGGGTGAGAACTGAGCAGCTGAGTGGATTTGTATGTATTTTGTCAAAAAATACGAGCTTTTTTGTCCATTGAATTGGAATCCATTTTGTTTTTTGGATTAAAAACGAAGTAAGGCTTCGTTTCACCTCCACGAGGATAAGGATACGAGGGGTGATACTGGTTCACGGCGGAGTCGTTCTACTTCCAGGGTAAGATGGAAGTGCTCTACCTGTTATGCTCCGTCCTCTCCACATTCCTCACCTCCGTCGCCCTCTCCCTCCTTCTCCCCCTCCGCATCCTCCTCCACCGCTGGTCCAGATCGCCCACCGCCTCTGACATCCCGGAATCAGTCTCCCTGTACGAAGGCACGGTCTGGCACGAGCGCCGCCACCCAGTCCGCCACTCCTTCCGATACCCGGTGCGATACGCCCTCGTTGACCTCGACCGTGCTCCCCACTCCCCTCCCGGCCATCTCTCCGCCGACGAAGCTCGCGAATTCGCCGGCACCAACGGACGCGTGTCAGTAAATTTCCTGTTTAGTGCCTGATGCTTATTTTAGTCTTCATCCGCGTTTCGCATAGCGATTGGTTTATTCGGTTCCGAATCGAGCTAAGACACCATCTGCAGCTCAAATTTGATTGCCCGATGGCCTTGAGTCTTGTAAATTTAGTTGCTTTTTGGCCTGCTTTGTGCACAAGGTATCGACTTATATTGCGGCCATTGCGATTGATGGAAGCTTGAGTACGTCTGACCTTCAGTTGCGAGATGCAATGCAAAACCTTGTTGATATATGCGTATAACGTAATAGATAATCTGCAAAAAATAAAAATAAGGGTGAAGAATGGAGACTACGTCATTTCCTTATGTTTGATACCTCTAGCTGTGATCAATCATCACCTGCTGGTATGATCAGATAATGAATTGGTTTTCCCACTGAGAATTCCACTGGACTCGATTTATTTTGTCCTCTAATAAGGTGCAAGCTTCCGTCATTTAGTTTTGATGCCTTCAAGCATTTAGACCATTAGAGTCCTTTGAGTTATCTCATTTGGGTGGTGCCTTTTTCTGGACAGTTTACTCTTGACAATACCTCCTAGTGTGGGATACGAGCAAAATCCATTGAGCTTGTATTATTGCTACCAGCGTGTTGGCTATGGTCAAGATTTGCACAAGTGCATTGCAGAGGTTTGTCGTCTTCCAGATCCATTCTTGAAGATATCTATTAGGAGGTCATAAATTTGCAATCTTTACCAAGAATCTTGATTGAATGCATCATCCTGGAGGAGTATTTTTTTTTCTCCCATCCTGATTTTTCTTGGTCTTGTAGCAAGTTAGCATGTAACGTACTGTCTAAATGTACCTGTTCTTGTACCTAGGTAACTAACACACCATGGGGTGAACGGGTGAAGTTTGTTTTCAACCCTAATTCTGATCTTGTTGCAAAGCCATTGCACGTCAGCCCTTTCATGGTACATTATTGAGTTGATCTCTGCAACTATTATATCTTTGCCCTTACTAATGTCCTTTAATAGTTATAATTGCATATTTTTCAGCCCTGACAATGTTGCATAAACGGGTTACTATGCTTCTGATCATTGTTAAGAATCACTGCAGGATATGCTGGGAAATTGGAGTATAAGAGCAAATGCCCCTGGGGACAATGTCTTCGTGGTTATCTCAGTTAAACATCCTGAACTCGGAGATTACTTCACAGCTGCCCTTAAAATAAAAAAAGTACCATCATCATTATCAGGTCATCATGTGGTGTTCTTCTGGTTGATGCCTCATATGGTTGCATTGTGGATATATTGGCATGTAAGTGATTCTTTGAAGCTGTTGACGAAGAGGTTCTTATTAATAAGTCATAGTTGACAAAGGGATACTGATGCCTTCTCTTCTGTTTATTGTCATTCACCTTACTCCACATTCTTACTTTGATACCAGTGAATAGTGTAGAGATAAAGAAACATGTTCATCTTCTGGGGCCTTTTTATTTGACTGGATTGAGTTTATTCGAAGTAAAAAATGAAACCAAGAAGAAGAACCTCTTATAGGTTGCCTCCATACTAATCCGTTATGGTTCTAAACTGCAACTATGATTTACTAAGTTTTCAAATGCCCATCAAACTCTGAACACTTGTCCTAACAGTTGCTACTTTTCGTTATTGAAATATCACCTTTCTTATCCATCTACTATTCAGGCCTTCCAACTTTGGTGGAAAAATGTGTCGTTCATTCAACATCCACGGTATTCCAATCCTGCGTACAGAGAGGAAGCATCGATTCATGATCGAGAACTCAGCTGTTCTTGGGCAATGAACCATCCGCAAGATGAAGGGAGTGATTCCACGTGCATGTCTGAAAATACTGGTGCTGGCAGATGTTTTGCTTGGAGAGATGCCAAGTGGCCCTGGGCTTGAACCATAGCTGTAAACCCCCTAATGAGGTGATTTATTGTAGTTATATACTTACTGGAGAAGATGGATCAACATAAAGCCTGCCAGTAAAATTCTTTTTGACAAATGGGAGCACTCAAATTACAGGTCGCGCGGACGTGATAATTTCCTGGCAATCCATAGTAGAAATGTTCAGTGGGAATGCTATTCTTGTGAGATGACCCTGATTGACTATTGCAGATGCCAGTCAGCTGTTCTTTCGACGTCATGAAAATTATTAATGAAGTCTCAGAAGCCGCCCTGCTCTGTTTTGATCTCGATGCCTCGTTTTCATGATTGACGCTTCATCTACAGAAGCTACAATGGCTCGATAGATCTCAAAAGCTTGGAAAGAACTAACCAAAAAGTCAAAACTCGAACTCGTCATTAAACTGCCAACAGCTAATTGACTCTACAATCACAAGATAATTGACCAAAGTTGCATCGAGTAAGACCGATCTGTGTAACTTAAGAATGAAGTCCTCGGGTCTCCTGTTCAGTTCCACGACGGACATGACTGAGTCTTTTTACGCAGTGGAGTTGTTACTAAATTTATTTTGTTTAGTTCCATCTTTAATCTGATTCTCACCGTCCGTTTGTCCTTCACCCTTCTCTAAACGGTCGACTTCTAGACCCATCAGAGCTCGCCCTCCTGCCCGCATTCTCATACTCGACCGCTCCAACCATCTTTCCTAGTAACTTCTCACGAATGTTGTAGATGTCTCTTGGTACTGCAGTTTCCCAGAGTGGACTAGGGCGGTCCCTTTGCACATCGAACTCATCTTAAAGGTCGAGCTGATTCCACTTTGTGAGGGAGAAGGCCTCTCAGTCAGCTGCAATGATGAGTACGATCACAACGGACGGACGGACGGACGGGAAGAACCAGAACTTAGTGTTGCTGAAGAGGGTGGAGCGGAAGAAGTTAACAAGACAGAAGATCGAGGTGTAGATGAAGGTTGACAAGACAAGTGCACAGAACATTCTGAAGGATCCTAAAACATATGGGCTCGCTGTAGCCAACGGAACATCCGATAGATTTCGTATGTCTTGTCTTGCCTCCTCCTGTATGCCATGAAACCTTGCACTGCCTTTTGCTATACATCTTTCCTTTTTCTAACCCGTGGAATTCGAGCATAACCCCATGTTCATATGGATGATTTCCATGATCGTGCCATTCCATTTTGAGGTGATTCCAAATACTAGGGGATCATCGTATCATTACTAGCAGAGATTATATATATATATATATATATATATTAATCTTCAAATTTTGGAAAGTGATTTTCCAGTGTATTTCATATATTAATGGCAGGACTAGGTGAGCCTTTTTTGGGTCACTAATAATCCAGAAATATGAATAAGGAATAAATAACATAAATAAATAAAATGCCCTCCACAGAAGCCTCATCCATTTGGGACCAGATTTGGCTTCGAACGCTCACCTTAAAAAACCAATCCGCCCAAACTTCCTCTCCCTCCCTCTCCTCCTGTCTCTTCCACCCCTCCCTCCCCTGTATGCACTTTTTCCTCTCTCGTCCACCGCATGATGGTGAAAAGATCTAATAAGTTCTTATTAGTTTGAGTTCGAATTATAAACATTTAAAAAGGATGAAATTATTTTAATCATGAATTTATTTTGTTCATAATATCTGAATAAAAGGAAACAGGAGTGTCAAATTATTCCAACTTGTTCATCACCGTTGTCCGTTTGCCCTTACGTAACAATCTTGATAGCTCTCCTCCCTCCCACTCATTCTATTACTGGCATCACCTCTGCCTCTCTTCCTACAACTCTTGCTCAATTTCACTCTGCCCACAAGCTCAAAGGTCTCCTCTTTATCCTCTCTCTCTCTCTCTCTCTCCATTTTTCTTTGAAGGTGTAACCTTGAATCTTTTGCAACTCAACAACACTCCATAACTCTCCTTGTCCGCTTTCGTCCGGAGCACTTCCATTTGTTTGCTACTCTCTGTCTGTATTTCTGCATAGAAGGTGGTGGTGTTGTGGTAATGTATTGTTGGTGTTGAATTTCGTTGGTTGAACGTCTTCAAGACTCCATGGAGTGCAGATTAAAAGCTGTGATAGTTCTCTCTAATTTTGCACTTTGGTTGATATGATTCATGAAAGTCGCGAGCTTTTAATATCTGGTCATGAGGATCCGCTGATTACTTGGTGTAATTCATCCAGCTAGAATTCTTATGCGATATGGAGTTTGCTGCAATTATAGATATGATTGCTCACTTCCGGTGACTTCTGATGCTTTCACTGGCATTTTTTTTTTTCACGAAACCATGGATTTATCTCTATTGTTTCCTGTCAGACTATTCTTGAGCATTTCAATATTCATAGCCTATTGGCCTCATGATTAGGCCCTTCAAGAAAAATTCAATTTTTACTAGCCTTTAAAGCGTAGGCTTTGGCTGATTCACAAACCTGAAAAACTGCATGTATTTTGAGTTCATATATTCCTTAATCTTGATTCTTGACCTGTCACTTGAAGCCTCAACTGATGGGAGTTGTTTGTGATGTTTTTTTCATAATCCAGTGAAAGGAGTGCGAGCCGCCTTCTGAAGAAATGGAGATCACAAATGTTACGGAGTATCAAGAGATCGCGAAGCAGAAGTTGCCGAAGATGGTTTATGACTACTATGCTTCTGGTGCCGAAGACCAGTGGACTCTTCATGAGAATACGAATGCCTTCTCGAGGATTCTGTGAGTTAACCTCTTTATTATAATTTTTACTTGCAGTTATTTGGGTTGTAAGTAATGATTATTTCTATCATTTGGTTGTATAGTTTCCGACCTCGGATCCTGATAGACGTGAGCAAGATCGACATGACTACAACTGTTCTAGGCTACAAGATCTCGATGCCTATCATGATTGCTCCCACTGCCATGCAAAAAATGGCTCACCCCGATGGTATATCTTGATTAGTTTCTTCTGTTTCTTGAATTTTTCCTTTACCTGTGTGTCTCTGGCTGTGCATCATAAATTGATTATTTGTGTTATATATTTTGCCATGAATGCCTGCATAAAGCTTGTCTGAACTGCAGAAATTTACACGACGGTGTAGTCAAAGCATTCTGTTCTTTTTTTTTCCTTCCTATCAGTAAGTTTGCTTGTTATTGATCGATGAATGGGGGAAAAAAAAACTGAGCCTCTGTTTAGAGGACAGCCACGCAGGACCAAAGGAAACTGGAATCGTAGGCCCAGACAACAGAGTCATAGTCCCAGATTTGAACTTTGAAGTCCTTCGTATACAATGAGCACTTAGCTGTTAACTAACGTAAGTGACAAAATATGACGAAATCCCTCGTATTTTGATGCCCCATTGCTTCAGTAGCCACCTGTGATTGTCTTTGTGCGCCATCATTCCAAAATCTTGGGATCCCATCAGTCTGGACATTCTGTTCTATTCATAAGAGATTTTGGGGCTTTTTCCGCATAACATATGTTTCATATTGCTTCTGCGGCATATAACGTGTAGAAATCATCTGTTTTTTAGTAGGTCTCTTCTATCAATATCAACCCTGTGTGTGTGTGTGTAATGCCGCAAAATTCAGTGTAGTGGTAATTCTGGACGGCTTCCCTATAAATCTGTTTATCAGTATAGATCTGTTATGAACATTTTGCCAGAGATGACACTTAAACGACTGAAAATCTAGATGATGATTTTATGTTGCCATTGAGAATTATCTCAAGCTTGTTTTGGACAGTTGAATTTGATTGTTACAAAGTAAATGGTCACTGGTTATTATGGAAAATTCAAATTGGTCTCCTTCTCTATTTACAAGGCTTGATTCTCGTGCAGGAGAGTATGCCACAGCAAGGGCGGCATCAGCCGCTGGGACAATCATGGTATCATCTCTCTCTCTCTCTCTCTCTCTCTCTCTCTCAATAAGTTCAATTTAGTCATTTCGCCATGTTTGTTCATTTCTTTCCCTTGATCCAACATATTGCCTACCTATTTCAATCACAAAATTCGTCTCCCAATCATTATGTTCACTTGCTGTTATTTCAGACACTGTCCTCATGGGCCACTTCGAGTGTTGAAGAGGTTGCTTCCACTGGACCTGGAATTCGCTTCTTCCAGCTCTATGTGAGTAATACTAAATGGAGCTTCTGTTTCATGATTTGTATCATTTATTCAGGCTACTTACATGTCCATATCACTTGCCTTTTTGACAGAACAGATGAATGTTATTTCTTAGTAATTTTAATATTATGATATGTCCGATGTATTTCCAACTGCTTATCGATGGATGAGGCATATATTATCACTGAGAACAATGTGGCACTGGAAGTTGACTGAACGGAATTCTTACTGTTGTTTTAGGTGTACAGAGACAGGAATGTGGTGGCCCAGCTCGTGAGGAGAGCAGAAAGGGCAGGGTTTAAGGCCATTGCCCTCACTGTGGATACCCCAAGGCTCGGCCGCAGGGAAGCTGATATCAAGAACAGGCTAGTCGTTGAGATTACTAAACGAGTCTAACTCGCTCTTATGTAATCCTTGAGATTGTTGGGAATGCTGAACTGAATAATCAATTCTTTCACGTCAGGTTCACTCTTCCTCCATTCCTCACACTGAAGAACTTCGAGGGACTGGATCTTGGAAAGATGGACAAGGCAAGAAACATTCATTACTGAGATATCAGCTCTCCTCTATCGTCATTCTTGTTCTATCCCATTCATGTTCTCTTACTGCGTCATATTCTTCGGCAGAGTGATGATTCTGGTCTGGCCTCATATGTTGCCGGACAAATTGACAGGACTCTGAGCTGGAAGGTCGGGACTTCATAAATATTAGTTCTTGAAAGATCGATTTTTTTTCCCTGAAATATCTTCTCAAACTGATCTTGGAAAAAAAAATTGTTGTTGGATGATTTGGACAGGATGTCAAGTGGCTACAGACAATCACTTCCCTGCCCATTCTGGTGAAGGGTGTAATAACTGCTGAAGATAGTGAGGAAACCTAAAACCCATCCGAACAATAAATGATGCTGTAGGATTGCTTTCATCTGATTTGCTGAACATGCCTAAGTTACCCGTTTTCTGGCTCACTTAAAATTACAGCAAGGCTTGCAGTTCAAGCCGGAGTTGCTGGAATCATAGTTTCCAATCATGGGGCTCGTCAACTGGATTACGTGCCAGCAACTATCATGGCTTTAGAAGAGGTGTTCATTATCTGATCCTTTCAACTTTGGCTTTCATTCTGATGAAACTGAATGTGCTGAGGTGAATTCACAGGTTGTAAAAGCTGCTCAGGGCAGAGTTCCGGTTTTCCTAGATGGTGGAGTCCGCCGTGGCACTGATGTTTTCAAGGCGCTCGCTCTTGGAGCGTCCGGCATATTTGTGAGTGTTACGTAATTTTCTATAAATGAAGAAAATATTTGACCACGCTGAAGAGTGCCAAATTGAGTGCTTGCACGCTGAGATTGGACACAGCCCATTATTTGCAACAACTCAAATACAGTCTCAGTTTCAGCAAAAGAACCCAACATCAATGATTGAGGCATTAATATCATTCATTGGCTCCTTAAATCGGGTGATTTGTGCCTTTAGAGTGGTCCAGTAGTTTCTCTTGATTCCATATCCTTCTGTACCTTCTTTGAAGTGACATCCGGTGTGGTTCATTCAAAACTTAAGGGCTCATAGATGACAAGCAACTCTATGTTGGTTGCTTCCCCGACCTTTATCCTATTGTCCCAGTTATTGTGTTTATGCTCAAGCACTGTAATGGCCCTGCAATTTATCTTCTCTCTCTTTTTCCCACAAAATGTACAGATTGGAAGACCGGTAGTGTTCTCATTGGCAGCAGAAGGCGAGGCAGGTGTGAGAAAAGTCCTTCAGATGCTGAGGGATGAATTCGAGCTGACAATGGCATTGAGTGGTTGCTGTTCGTTGAAGGAGATCACTCGCAACCATGTTGTCACCGATTGGGACCACCCTCGTATCCTTCCTCGGTTGTAAGAAGTTGACAAGGGAAAAAGGAAGAAGCAGCAGGAAAATGAGGGGCCTTATCGATTTTAGAAGCTCGATGGGTTCCTAACTTATCCCATCCCTTTAATTCTTGTTCCTGCTTTACAATCGAACATATTTGTGAAACTCAAAGAGTCTCATATGTGACTCATCGCATCTCTTATGTCGATGGCTACTCTGCTATTAATGGCTACCTTGCCTCTCTCCGTATATTCTTTCTCCGTTTATTGCATTGTACTACACTGTTGGCGCTACGACATGTTGTTATTGCTGCCATTTTTTGCAGGTCTTGCTTCTGTTTCGGCTTCTTAGGAGTGGCAGCATCAGAATGGTAGTTGTAAGTTGCCCATTTTGCATGCCTCGGGTCAAAGAGAAGTCCTTCAGAACTCCGAAGATCACCGCACTGTCCATGATATGATGTTCTTGAGAGTTTTCCTGTAGGAAAATTTTCAGCAGAAATACCTTACAAGCAATTATCATCCACAACATGCTAAGCAACTGCACTGAACTGAGCCAGTTCAATTAAGTGAAGGCCGGCTATCGGACATTGTATGGGGAAGCAGCTGAAATCCGTTGCCTCCGCTTCTGAAGGAAATGCCGGAGCGATCTCTTCAAGGAGAGCCCAGTAATCGACATCTGAGTCTGCGCCACCGACGTGGTTTGGTAATAGGTTTTCCACAGCGAACTGCCCGAGTCCTCCTCCTCCTCACGGTCTCTTGCATCTCTATCTCCCACTATTCTTGGGATTTCTGCCATCGTTGCTCTACTGGCAAGCAATATTATGGATCTCGCCTTGTTACGCCAGTCAATGCAGAACTTGAACTTGTCAGTCCGATGATCCCTTATTTGCAGCAGAAGATGCAATAATAAACAGTGCATGAATAAATCATTACTGTTATTTACGAAAAAGAGAACAAAAACGTACCTGAAATTCAGTGACATCGCAAGCGGAAACTCGTCCATCGTAGTATATAGGCAGCTGCTGCTGATGCGGTGAATCCTGCTGCATCCTTCATTGCATTCAATGAAGAAAACTACAATTATCTCTCAGTAAAACCAACTCATAATCTTGTGAAACAAAAAATAAATCAGGAACAACATCGACGAGAGAGAGAGAGCTTACGTGGGTTGCCGTTGATGATGGTGAGATGATCAGAGGGTTTAAGCTGAAGCTGCATCAAGTTGCAGCTCTTCATCAGTCATCATAATTAGTTACCAAAACCTTTTCGTCTCTTAGATCTTCGGAAATGATCCTCCTCCCTTTCTTTTTTCCTCTCTGTGAAGATGATCGAATCACATCTCCCTTCAAGTTAGTTTTTATACGAAATGCAGACCAGAGGATGAGTGGAGTGGGGACTCAACAGCCCACCACAGCCACCCTCCTCAAACTCCTCGAATCTGCATTGAACGTGTGAAGGCACACAACACAGGCACGGAAAGGAAAAAAAAAAAAAAAAAGGGAGGAATCACGTTGGAAAAAAATTTTAAAAAAGAAGAGGATAAACTCAAAGTTCAAATTCTACCCTATTTGCCCTAATGTCCCATGAAACATACATGCACATTCCCACTGCTTTTCATCGGGGAAATGCATGGTTGTTAATAATTAATGTAGGTGAAAGGCAGTAGTCAAAGGTCATGCATGGAAGTTGAACGCAAGATTTGACCATTCACATTAAGAATTAATGAAGTGCGTATATCTCGCGTGCCTTTTTAGGTTCAGCTGCTCGACATCGCCATCATCATCCCATGATTTTCCAGTAAGCGGACTCTGCCTCGTGACGCTTCCCCTCGGCTGCTCCTTTTCGTGCCGCCACTTGCGTTGGTAAACACCTTACCCTAAAAATCAAATTGCTCTCCACTCATAGTTTCTAAAACTAAGCCGGGTCGGTTTAATCAGGAACCGGATAATTACCTAGTTCAGTTTACCTAATTAATTTAAATATACTCTAAATTCAGTCAAATTTACCTAAATTAAGTGATTTCTAATTCAATTGTCAAACACAATTGAACAAACAGTTGTCTATTCTTTTATCTTCTTTAGTTTTGGTCATGATCGAGGCACGTATCACAACTTCTTCTACCCATCCTGTATATTGTCTTTTTCGTTCCGTGTTGGAATAGGAATTTATTCCATTAGTAATCGACGAGATTTTACGAAAAAAAATTATTCATAACATAAGAGAGAACAAATATTTCTTTTTTTCGATGCGAATTTGACACAAGAAGAAAGAAATACCTATTTCGATTTAGAATTTCAAAATTTTTATAATAAATTAATTAAATTCAATAAGAGTTCCATCATATATGTCATCAACTATATCCTATATAGTTATAGGGAAGGAATATTCCCGGTTCTCACAAAATAGAATCGTTTTTTTTTTCAATACTCACTCCTTATTTTATTAGTTAATAATCCTAGTGATTGGATCCATATGCCTATTCTGATAGCAAATGAAATATTCAAATGATTTTTCATCGAATGACTATTCATCTATTGTATTTTCATGGAAATAGGGACAAGAAAACTCTATGGAAAAATGGTGGTTCAATTCGATGTTGTCTAAGGGGAAATTAGAATACAGGTGCGGCCTAAGTAAATCAAGTGATAGGCTTGGTCCTATTGAAAATACCAGTGTAAGTGAAGATGCGGTTATAAACGATACGATTCATAGTTGGAGTGCTAGTTCTAGTT
>CXYZ01011404.1:1881082-1913693 GCA_900006705.1 Sonneratia caseolaris
CCTCTTCTGTCAGGTGCCGTCGCTATGCAACAATCACACGAGCCTCCTCCCCCGTCTGTCCATTTCTCCAGCGCGCTCTTCACCGGTCTCTCTCTCTCCCTCTCTCTCTCTCTCTCTCTCCCCCCTCACGAGAGGGCTGCCCGTGGATCTGTCTTCTTCCTTCCCCTCCTTGTTNACGAGAGGGCTGCTCGTGGATCTGTCTTCTTCCTTCCCCTCCTTGTTTCTCTTTCGTTTGAGGCTCTGTTCTCAGATCTCCGATCCGTTTCTAATTCTCGATCTATCAAACCCTGATCGACAGCTTTGTCCGCAGGAACGGACCCTCGACCCGTCGATCTATAGAACAGATGTCTGCCGTCCGTAAAGGTCTATCTTCCTCCGCCACCTCCTCCTTCAGAGTCCACCCCGAGCCCATCATAATGGCGGAGCCTCCCCTAGTGGACCACTTCGACCGGCTGCCCGACTCGCTCCTCCTCCTCGTGTTCAACAAGATTGCAGATGTCAAAGCCCTCGGCCGGTGCTGCGTCGTTTCCCGCCGTTTCCACTCCCTGGTTCCGCAGGTGGACAACGTCCTTGTCCGGGTTGACTGTGTTATATCCGACGACGACTCTTCTTCACCCTCCTCTGCCGACGAGTCCCGGAACCCCATCTCTGCCCTCTTGAGGGCCGTCTTCGGTAACATCGTCAGGCCGCTCCAGGCTCTTGGCCAGTTTCTGGGTCCTAAACGGGCTGTCACGCTGGCACATGCTTCCTCGGCTCTGCATCGCCCCTCCTCCTCATCTTCCCTCGCTGTCGGGTGCGAGGATGACGGGGAATTGGACCAAGGAGGTGTCACTCACCACTCCCCGACTCAGGTTTTGAAGAATTTCAATGAGATTCGGTTCCTCCGGATCGAACTTCCAAGCGGGGAACTGGAGATCGATGACGGGGTTTTGTTGAAATGGAGGGCTGATTTTGGGTCGACTCTCGATAATTGTGTGATCTTGGGAGCATCCTCCGTGATTCACTCCAAAAGTGCTGCTGGTTTGGATGGTGGCATTGATGGGTTCTGCTCAAACAGCAGCGCTGCAGATGATAACGGCAGCATACCCGAATCTTTCTACACGAACGGTGGCTTGAAGCTTCGGGTAGTCTGGACTATAAGCTCTCTAATAGCCGCATCTGCAAGACATTATTTGCTTCAGCCAATAATTGCGGAGCATAAAACGCTCGATAGTTTGGTCTTGACAGATGCTGATGGGCAGGGAGTGTTGTGTATGAACCGGGATCAGCTCGAAGAGCTTAGAATTAAGCCCTTATCGGTCTCCTCAGCCTCAAAGAGAACCCTTGTCCCAGCCCTGAATATGAGGCTTTGGTATGCACCTCACTTAGAGTTGCCCAACGGAATGGTGCTAAAGGGGGCAACTCTTGTCGCCATTAGACCCAGTGAGCAATCTGCGTTGAAGAAGGATGTCTCCGAGGGTTTTTGGATATCAAATGCCTTTGAAGAACCTTTTGGGATTGCAGCCAAGATGCTGGTAAAGAGACGGACCTACTGTTTGGAAATGAACTCGTTCTGACCATCGGAAATAGCTGAGGTATATGTCAGTTTTCCGTTTGCTATCGTTTATGGAGTTGGATAGATGACAGATGTTGCTAACGGTTAATAATACTTGTTAATTGACATGTTAGCCTCGCTGTTACACTTGTCTGTCACTGCTTCGAGCTATTTTCTTATGTATTTTCTTGTTAATCTGTCTCTTGATGATTCTGGTAGTTGGAGGGATATACAACATGAGCATTTTGTTCTATTAGTGGATGTTTCAATTTCTCAGTTAGCCCTGTGGATTTGTCTGAGTGTCTTCATGATTTTTGGCTGCTTGCTTCTTGAGTTGTATGAGTTCAACTGCTTTTCTTAATGTGCCTGTGCTTGGATTGAACCTTAATGTTGGGCTAGAGCTTTCTTGAATTTGCTTTTGTTTTCACCTTCCATATTCCTGCTCTAGTTCAATAGATCATTTTGACGAGTGTGCTGATTTTCTATATGGTATTAGGGAAATCATAAAAACTAGGAGGGAAGGAGGAGTGGACTACGCTTTCTTCTGGAAGGCCCGGGGCCAGAGAAGACAATTTTGTTTGATCCTAACAACAGCTGAATCGGGAGCCTTTCTGGTGTAATCTTGCTGCCGATTGCGATTGGATGGTATCTCAGTCAATCATGGTGTAGAAAGTCTCTTGCGTTTTGTGCTTGAAGTTTGAGGGTTGAGATGCATCTGCTGCTCATTTTGTCTTGGGCATATGCTTGTTAAGAATGCATGAACCCGCCCATATGTATGTGTCTGAGATCGATTAATTAGTCTTATGTTTTCATGTCTTCTCTTATATGTGAATATACCATAGTTAAAGATAATGCTGTGCACATCTCATGTACTCTCTGGTACTCATTCGGGTAATGTACTCTGCCTGGTTTAAGCTCTGCCAGCCCCCTAACTAGTTGCTACGGTGATGGTGCTTTTTGTATATATATATATTTTTGGGTGGTCATTCTTGCTTTCGTTATTCCATGATTGGATGTAGCACTGCAATTGCGTTAAGATTGAACATGGCATAACTTAAATTATGTTCTGCAAGATACATCACCCGTGATTGAGTGAGCTGCCCCTGTTCTTAGATCACCGCCTGAAGCACTTGATTCTGTCTCCAGTTCTTGTCATTTCCTCCCCTGAGAAATAGGTGTTTCCCTTTTGATGAGCTGCACCTTTATAGTGGTTGAGAAGACGAGTTTTATTCGCCTCACATGCAATGGACTTGAGGTGGGTGATTGCTCTTGTTGGGAGTCCTGCTTGCCCCCACCATCTTGTGGGACAACATCAGAGAAAGAAAAAGGTTGTTTCAGATGCCAGCGGAGGCATTACTCTGATCAGCTGTAGAATTAGGTTTGCCTGATTAAAAACTCTCCTGCTTTTTGCATTATTACCACATCTGCTGTTGGTTGGTTTGGTTGCTTGAGGGAGACAGCTTGGGTTGCTTCAAGATACAATCTTGGAGGGGCTTGATGAGCTTCCTTAATTGGATCATTCCCCGATTAAATGGCTGGTATGCATATGAGATTTTTAAGTTGCATGTACAGCCTTTTGCATATGCATATACACACGCGCATATCTCCAATTTCCTACATGATTGATCCTCCTCCCTTTGCTTCGATTCTTATTTGCTACATCCTCCGTTAGTGTATTTCTTCCCCTCTCATTACCCGGTTTGATGATTATTTGTGTTTCTAAAACATGGGGAATATTATATGAGTTTCAAAATCCATTTTACCTATCTTTTAGATGGTCTTATTGTATCCACTTGTCTTTCATAATGGGCAGGGTGAAGGAGCCATTATTTGTCCCATTCCAGCTAATGAGTTGGATCTGCACCTTCTTTTATCTGTTGATCCCTTCTTTTTTTTTTTGGTTGATAAGTGCTTTTACCTGTTGATGACATGATGTATCTTGCTTCATCCCTCCCTTGCTTTTCCCTGGACCAAACGGCCCCATGGAGAGAATACGCAAGGCCCTATCAGTCGGGGTCGGTTTGGATTCCAAAACCTTCGGTACTCACTCAATCACCGTCCCAGTCTCAACCTATCTGCACGTCCAGATTTTCTAATGCTGTCTCGAACTTCGTTCTAGTTCTGTTTCATGTCAGTTGATTTCCTGGGAACTCGAAAAGAATTGNCCACATCAGTTGATTTCCTGGGAACTCGAAAAGAATTGTGCAGAACAACATATGCTTAAACAGGAGCCTCTCCATGTACTACTTTACATCGATCTGGAGTGAATAGTGATGACAAGAGTCGCATCATTTGCTTCTGTGAGGGCTTAGAGGATTAGAAGATTCCGCCAAATCGGCGACCGCATTAACTGATCAGTGAAAAATTGGCATGATTATCACCATTCTGTCTAATTTAATGTTATATTTTTGGAGGGGAGTCAGGGGGCAGTTGCATGTATGCGTCAGCTACTATCAGAAACAAAGTGGCAAAGGCTTTGCAGCTAAGGGAAAATAAAAAAAGGTTGGTGGGGGGGAACAAGGAGAGGGTAAAAGAGGACCCCACATGTCTATCCAAAGTGGCGGCAGCCCAGGGCGTAATCAAAACTAATTAATCAATTAAGCACCATCAATTATTTAAATTATTGTTAGTGTTTTTTTTTTTTTAAAGGTGAAGGAGACATTGTCGCCAAACTCCATGTAGATGTCCTCTATTTCATGTACAGACATTAACATTCTTTACTCTCCCCCCTTTTTCCTCTTGCTAATTAGTTATCTTGGGCCTCGAAAACAAGCACACTCGAAGATCTCCCCCGCATCATGATGCCCTTTTCAGGAAGGTCGACCGACTCCCCCTTCGTCTTGTTAGTTGCTCTCTCAAAGCATTAGGTGACAGACAAAGCAGTCGAGCAAGTCGTTATTGTGTCTCAGCTTTATTAGGGGTTACGCTGCCCCTTAGATAACTCTGGCGACGACCAGACCATAATCAGCGGCATATTCCCACTGACTTGGAAGTTGTCTTGTTCGAGATGTCTTTCACTACTTGACGAGGGAATAATAATTCGCTCATAAGTAGTAGGGAAAATGGTGGGGAGGATCAATTGGGCTGCAAGTCCACCAATCCCATGAGGCCCATTGGGCCCATTTATGGGCTAAAAGTACATGGAAGTCTTTGAGACTTAAAAAAGCCTGCGCGCTAAGCTCGGGGAAACAGCCCGCTCGGGCATTGGCTGCTCGCTACGGCTCGCTGACGGGGGTCTGCGGTCCCATTCGTGAGATCGTCCGGGTCCCCATCCCATTTCGGGTTCGGCTCGCACGGTCGAACCTCCCTGTCCCCAGTCTAGCCGCTGTCTGTCTCTTCACAGTTCCGAGGTTGCTGCTCCCCTCCTCCGTCTTCTCAATTTCTATGGTCTCCGGGCTCTCCACATTATTGAATACCTAATCCCCTTATTGTTCTTTGAAAGGCTGGGGAGCAGCCGGTGGCTGCATCTAGTAGGACCTCCTTCCACATTCCCCGAGGTAATAGATCCCCTCTCCCAATGCTCCCCCTTTTGCCCAGGATGCCGTCCTCCATAGTGTCGTCTGAGTCAACATTTTCGATCCTTCAAGATCAAGGCACTTTCTTTGCAATGCTTTCGACCTGTCTCAATGCTGGCTAGAAAGAAGAGAGAGCGATGATTGTTGCTTGGGTGAAGAATGTATAAGGATCAGTGTAGTTCTTCTATTTAAATGTGTTTGAATTGACAAATGTTTATCGCTTGTGTATTTTTGAATGGCTAAGTCCAACTAGATGGTGGTATACAACTACTGAATGACTGAAAACTCTAGAAATGCCCTCCCACCTGACGGGCTAGGTGAGGCACAGTTTATCTTTCCCCATGCCAAATGAGGCACATGTTCGATGATTTCTTCAAATATCATAGTTCCACGTTGAAGCTGCTGGAACCATGCATGTAAAAGAAGTATTATCTCCATCTTGGTTCAAAATTCTCGGGATTGCTATGTCAGAACTTAGTTGCGTGTTTGTTCATGCTAAATCCTTGTGATACACCGTGTCTTCGCTTCATTGATATTCCATGCACTATACCTTTGGAGCTTTGAGCTCGTGGCCTACATTCTCAAATAATTGGTTCTTTCTTCCTGTTGTTTTATATACCCGAATCTGTTCAAGCTGGCGAAATTCTCTCTGCACAGACTGCATGTTGGAAAAGTATTTTATTTTCTGCTTCAATTATCCAATCTATGATTGTGTGGTGAAAGCTTACGCACAACTGTCAATTGTTGTTAGTGGGTTGTTCGCTTCTGGGAGGTCTTGGCAGCCATTCTTCTGCTTCTTTGAATGCACCTCTAGGTTTGTCAAGTGGCTGCTTCTTATCTCAGGTCAGCATTTTTGTTTGTTACGATTATGATATGTGCTATTAACCATACATCTTTATTCTACGATAGACTTTATGGGTGTTAACCAACCGAATCTATGGGTTTGCATCCTTGGCTAAGCAACTTTCTTACTATTTTGCAGCTAAGGACATTCGTACAGGTGAGGATTGTCCTCAAAGTAGTGGACAACTCTGGGGCGAAGAAGGTGATGTGCATCCAAGCTCTGAAGGGAAAGAAAGGAGCAAAACTGGGAAAAAAAAACAATAGTTGTATCAGTCAAGGAGGCCCTTCCTAACGGGAGAGCCAAGAAGGGAAACGTCTACCATGCTGCAATAGTCTCTGCTGCGATGCAGTGGGGTCGCTGTGATGGGAGTGAGGTCAAGTTTGATGATAATGCCCGCGTCCTGATTGACAAGCAGGGGCAACCAATCAGCACCCGAGTTTCTGGGCCTGTACCACATGAGCTGAGGAAGAAGAACCACGACAAGATATTTAACACTAGCACAGCACATTGCCTGATTAGATGCAGGTTCTTAATTTTGATTTACCAGAATGAGATGTACATTCCAAAATTGTAGTGGATGCCTTTGGTATTAGAGTCTTGTTGCAGCAGGATCTTCTCAACGTTGGGATCAATTCAATTGATTGTGGATTTGATTGTTATCTTGTAGTTACGACTGTCCCTATTTTGCTAAAAGATGGGAATACATTTGTTTTTCGCAAATTTAGTCCTCTTTTGTTTTTTTGCTCGTATTGGGCTGCAGAGGTTGGGCGGACAATTCTGAAGAATTAACTTGGGCCGGAAAGGCCAACATCGGCGGGACTCGCTTTTCCCGGCAATTCTTCATCTCCGTATTTAAACCTCACTCACTAATCAGAACCTCCATGAACCCTAATCTGCGTTGCTGTAAACCATAAAATCCGTCGATGAGTTTGATCGCTGGTTCTTACGAGAAATTTATATGGGGCTTCAAGCTCAAACCCTTGAAGCATTCCGCTGATGACGGCAAAACTCTGTCTTTAACCCGCCTCTTCTCCTATCCCTCCCACCTGTCCCCCATCTCCACCGTAGCCGCCGCCGGGCCCGTCGCGGCTTCTGGTGGCGGTGATGACACCGTCCACGTCTACGACCTTGCGGCTGCCACCTCCCTCGGCTCCCTCCACCACCACTCTGCCTCTGTCACCGCTCTTGAGTTCTACACGCCACCGCACCTATCATTCCCTCGCAACCTCCTCTCAGCGGCCGCCGACGGCTCCCTTTCGATCTTTGATACCGATCCATTTGTCCACCTGAAGACCCTGTGGGCCCATAAGAAGGGGGCAGGGGTCAACAGCGTGTCAGTGCATCCATCCGGGAAGTTAGCCTTGACCGTGGGGCGTGATGAGTGCCTGGGGATGATTAATTTGGTAAGAGGGAAGAGGAAGTTCTACTGCAGGCTAGGAAAGGAGCCGACTTTAGTGAAATTTGATTTGAGTGGTGAGAGGTTCTACATGGTTATGGAGGAGAAGATAGGGGTTCATGAGGCTGGGGATGCGAGGTTGCTCTGGGAATTGGAGAGTCCGAAAAGGATTCTCTGTGCTGCCTCTGGAGATGTAACTAGACGTTCTTTCCCCCTTTGTCTTTTGGGGTTCGTTATCCTTTTGCTGCTACTGAGTTTGCTCTGTTGAATTGATTCAGATGTTAGGAATCAGTTACAGATTTTTCCTGCACGAGCCATTACCTCACAAAATGTTTAATTTGGCTCACATTTGTCATTGAATTTGAATGACGTTTTGTGGAGTTTTTTTTTCTCTCGGAAGTTTTGTGTAGTTTTTTTCGTTTGAAGTTACATGTGAAATTATACTGAGTTGCTCTTTTGCATGAAATATTTTGAATGAATAATTATCTTAACGATCCTATGGATTAGTTTTATTATGCAATAATTACTTGTTTCTTGTCACCTATCAGAGATGTAAAAGTACTTTATTTGGACTTAGTTTGCATTTCTTCCTAACAAAAATTTTAGCTTTTGAACTGCTGAGTTATTGATTATTTTGACAGGGCGGGCTCCTATTTTCGGGTGGTGAGGACCGTAATATTACTGCATGGGACACAAAAGCCGGAAAGGTTGCATATCATATTGAGGATGCACATTCTTTCCGTGTAAAAGGTATTGTAGTACTAAGCAGGAGTATGGATCCCATTGAGACTGATGAACCGTATTTGGTTGCTTCGGCATCATCAGATGGGGTTATAAGGGTCTGGGATGTCCGAATGGCTGTGAAGGAGAAGCCATATCCTCTAGCCGAAGCCAACACGAAATCAAGGCTGACCTGTCTTGCTGGAACGTCTTTAAAGTGTGAGTGATTCTTGCTCCTTAATTTTCCAAACTTAGACAGTCCAAGTGCTTGTTACGGAGCACTGACTTTGTTTTGATGACTCAATATATTTTGCTGTGTCTGTCTGCTCCAATTCTTGATCAAGTGCAGGTGCTATATGGGCCTTCTACATAGTTATATCACCGCATGCCTTCTGCCATCAGTATATTTTTATTTCATTTTAGAAGGCTGTGTTTTAGTTGTTAGGATGCACATCATGCTCTTGCCCCTGAAATGCATTGTGCATATAAATTCCAGTTCACAATCAAGCAGTCCTTGTGTTCATCTTTGGGGAAAGACCGCATGGAAATTGCTTATCAGATTAATTGGTGGGATCCTGCGTGATTTGGTGCTATGATGGCTCAGAGTTATAACAGACCTATCTGGTCTGGGCCGTGAAAGTGACCATAGGTTGATCTCTTTAAGTTGATGTGATGACTTGCTGGAGCTAGTATCTGTCAATTTTTTAAGTAATTGTAGATACTTCTCTTGGCAGAAATCTCACTCCTGGTTGACACTTTCTCTGTAAACATCTGATTTGTTTACTCTACATCCCTGTGTGGATTCTCCTGTCTTTTCTGTTCATTTATTCCTTTGCTATTGGTATATTTTTTTCAGCTCTTAAGCGGCCGCGGTTTGTCTCCAAGGATGAGCAAGGCGTAGCTGTGGAAGAATTATAGCTGATTGGAGGAATTTGAGAGCTTTAATGAGCTTATTTGGGGCATCTGTTTTCACAAGCAGGCTGATTGTTTTGGCAACAAAATATTGACGCTGCTACGTATTTGTAGATATTAAATCTCGTGGTGTATGATCTGGTTTATCAAGTTTTATCAGTATTGATGCTACTGCAGTTGGATGGACTAATACTGTTTGGGTCAGTTCAGTTTGGATCATCGGGTGGCAACAACTATCTTGTATCTTTGTTTGAAAATGGTCAGAATGATATTTGATTGAGAAATACTAGGAAAATGCGATGATCTTCTCCTCACTTACCAATTACAAGATCCATAATGGTGCTACTCATCAGCAACGTTATATCTCAGTCGGTTGACCCGTATTTCCCTTGAATGGAAAGAAGGAAAAAGGACTGCCTGCAATGGAATTACGGTCTCTCTAAATATAGATGTCTATCATACAAACATATATGTATTTGCCTTCTTCTGGGGCAACCGATATAACTGAATGCTGCAGCATGAGACCATCTTTGAGGAGGCCTCCGGGAATTGTGACAAGCTCGCCGGTCATATGTGCAAGGCCGGTCTTCTCTTCGCCTTTCCTGTGTTCATGTCCTCCTTGTCCGTGGTTTCCTACTACTACTACTACTACTTCCTGCAATACCGATCAGCTTCTCCATGATTAAAGATGCATATCAATGGAGTTGTTTCCCAAGTCGTGGCCTAGCGAATGACTCCACCAGGAATGTCGAGTGTTAATTCAAAGCTTCTCCAAGTTGGCCATGGGGGAGGCGGTGGTGCCGTGTGATTAATGGATTCATGCGACTGATGATTCCCTGATTGACCACCGGACGGCAGAGAGATAATATACATCGAGTCAGATGAGATGTCGCCGGATTTTCATATTCATGCCATAACACCTACCAGTGTGAAGATCCACCAGCAACAGACAACGTGGATGCTGTAGTACCCGTCTTAAAGGAACAGGTAAAGATCAATCCTGACTTGGTACGAGGCTTCCCAATATCGACATGTCGGGGCAAGGCATGAACATACACGATAATATGTAGTCATCAAGATGATCATGTAGGCTGCAACACATGGATCGATTCACGAGCCACTATGACGTTTGAGGACCACACTGTTCGATAATACATGATACAGTGTAATGTTCTTAGCTTTCTGATAACGGGCATCGGTAGAAACCAGACTTTTCTACAGCAAGACATACCGGTTGATTTATACCAAAACAAGTTCATAACTTATTCACGGCTGAAAATGGTTAACAGGAAAGCAAGTAGACATTGAGTGTAGCCTTCTGTCATCTCCGTCCCTTCTTTCTTATCCCACAATGAATGTCCGAGATGTACACGACAACGTAATGAGGAACAAACTGTAAAACAATTTCAAGTAGTGGGGAAAAACAGACAGATTACAGGGGTGCCTGTTCTTTTCGATGAAACATATATTATTGGTGAAAAAAATGTATGACTAAAACCAATTACGAGGGGAAGAATTTGACCCTCTCTTCCTGAAGTAAGGAGTCACAGAATGGAGAGAACACAGAGAGTTCGCTGAAGGGATGTTGTGATATGAGACTTCCGGCCCAGCCTCAGTATCACTTGGTTCTAGTGATGACAATGTGGGTGAGATCTATGAGAGCACGCCTTGATCTTTTGACATCCTCGTTGTCGCTCTCCGGTAGAGAATCGATTGCTGCTGCTGCTCGGCCAGCATGCTCTTTTGCTAGCTCCCTCGCCCTCTGCATTCCACGGCTTTTCCCAAGGTACTCTAGAGCCTGCAATTGGATGAGAACAATCATCCATCTTTTCCGTCCCAATGGATCACGTATGAAATGATAATATCCACATAGAGACTGGTCAACTAAGTTGAGGTGTAATCCAAGCATTAGCATCCCCCAATTCATTAACTAAAACAGATAAAAGATGCTTATACTGCAATTTCTCAAACATACCGTGCCTACAGATAGAGATGCTTGAGCACTTACAATATCGACGTTTGCCGGATTTTCAAAGCCCTGATCGACAACTGCACGCAGTTGAGGAAATTCTTCTATGGCAAACAGTATTGGAGCGGTTACAATTCCCTGCACGACAGTACAAACAATATAAGTTATTACATGTGTCACTTTCCTCAGGATAAATCCAACTAAGTCCAAAAGCACACATATAATCATAGATATTGCCTTGCCAAAAAAGAGCTTCGCATAATTTTCTCAAAATATCATCCTCAAAAATTTATTCAAAGATCAATACATTACATGGCGGATGTCGGATAAAGAACCCTTCCCAAGCGAAGCAGATGTCCCAGTAAAATCAAGAACATCATCTATCAACTGAAATGCCAATCCCTGCAAAATGGAGGGTAACATTAGAATAATTAACTGGATAACTAAGAGAACACCTATTTTAAGTGTTCATACCTGCCAAGAAAACCCCTATTTTAGTGAGAGAGAAAAATATACACTTTCTGTTATGTAAAATTCATTAATCCATGTAACTAAATGCTGCCTAATCAATGAAAGTATAGTTCAAACTTTTTGATAATTCTTCTATATTCCAGGCACTAGAAGGGAAGACACGGGTATAAAACTTATCGCAACTACAATGTCAGAGATGTATAAATATTACTTAATAGATCTTATTATATAAAAAAGATATAGGCTGAGATGTTGATCATTTCTAACTATAGCACAGGTTAAAGAAATCAAGAGATCTGGTGTGCGGGCAATTCATTCGGAAATAATCACAAGAAGACCTCTTTGATCATTAAAAAGAGTTGCAAGCCTGAATTACTCCAATGACNCATGTGGAAAAGAGTTGCAAGCCTGAATTACTCCAATGACCACATGGAAGAACTTTCAATCAAGAATTCCAATACAAATACGAACCAGATTTCTGCCATAGTCATAAGCCAATGTAGCAACTTCAGTCGTTTGACCAGCAAGAAGAGCAATAGCCTTGCAGCTGTTTGCAATCAACGATGCTGTTTTGTAATAAGTCTTCTGCATATAGTACTCCATGCTGCATGCACAAATATCTAGTCTCATAGACAATTTATGCATAGAATAAGCACACACTAGATGTTAATCCCATAACACAATGTTTAATGAGTACAACAACAACATGTATAGAAACTCAGCGTCTAAAAAAATGTGGTCAACATGGCATAGGTTTCTTATGTTAATAGGGTATATCCCAAGAATAAGACATATGAAATTAACTAGTGATTGAAAGATCATGCTGTTCCTCGACTGTCAAAATCCTGCTACCTATAGCCAAATATAAATGAATAGACATGAACAAGTATTCTAGTATTGCATTTTGCTTGTACTGGAAAATGTCGTCCCATCTCATTTTGTTGGGAAAAAAACCTGCTGATGCTATGCTACTCAAGGATTAGAGATCGCATGAGACAATCTGGTCACAAGCTCAAAGATAGGGCAACTGCCAGAGGTATCAAAAGGTTTTGGATTATGCACTTCAGACCAACATAAAATGCTAAGAAAAGGTGTAGCCTCTAAGTCTTGTGCATTCTCAAGAATTGACTCTTCCAAGAGTTACAAAGGCCAGGAGAGAAAATGGAGCAGCATGATGGGAGTACGTCTATTAATTATTTCCCAGGATTCAGGAATTAAGCCCCAATGATGTAGTATGTAATGAAGAAGGTTGAATCTATGACATCAGAAAACATTGCTGAAGTGAACAAGTGCCCATATTGATGATAATACAAATCTGATCAAGGACTACAAGCAACACAATAAAGGTTGAATAAAGCACAATTAAATGCTCGCAGCATACCATCATAATTGATTAGAGAAAAAATCACACACCTACACCGATCGTTAGAGGAGCTAGTCATCTGCATGGTTTCACCCGTAACAAGATGCTCTACTACAGTTGCTAGCAAGGATACAACCTGTGGAAAAAAAATGTATGAAAGAGCAGAAAAATATTCAAGCCTTTTAAGGGAACATGTCTTCAGCATTGTAGTTAAAATAGCATAATACTTGCATAAATCTATTATTTCAAGGTATTCTTAGTGCAAAGGAGAATGGACCAGAGGAGGCAATTGATAACAATTGTTTCCACTCCCTAGGTGCCAAAATTCTGGTACCACAGTGATGGAACAAGTGGTGGCACCACAAATTGAGACCTTAGAAGTATTTCACAGAATTATGCAGGTAGGGCTCAAAATTGCAAAAGCTTGGAAGAAACACTCCCGGAACACCAGGAGATGGATCATACACGACAATCAAGTGTTGGGAAACAGTGCCAGAGGTGAAGATACATGGGAGGAGAAGATGGATACCATAGGAACCAATAATGACTGCTAATCGCTATCTCACTAATTAACTCTACCAAAGAAAAGGCTACATTAATTCGTCATGTAGTTGATCTTCCTAGGAGAGAAAAATCTCATGAAATTTGCTAATTCAACTAATTCATACCTCTGTATTCTTTAAAGATGCCAGTGCAACACAAGCTCTAGAAAGCAGGAAATCTCCAGCTAATACTGCTAACTGCAATAGAAATTAAAGAAAAATAATTAATCTCAAGCTGTAAACACGTAGAATTCCATTATATTATGATGGCAACCAGTTATCTTTACTCAAAGTCATCAAGATGCACCAAATTCAATATGTACTTCGTCAAACCTCACCTGCAATTTTTCAGTAACATAACGGATGTATTTCTCATATGCAGCAAGGAGATGGTAAACATATATAAAAATCTGTCCAATAAGAATAGACGTGTCCTTTGATGCAAGACCATGCATCCACATCATGAATAGATAATATATCAAGTATAACTCACATGCATCAATAAATGTGTGATACCAAGGGATGTGCATGAGAGTTACAGGTACCTTATTTCCCATTACAAAATTTAACGAACCAATCCCACGTCTTGTATCTGCATCATCCAAGACATCATCATGAAGAAGACTAGCGACCTGAAATACAGAAAACATTACACAAGGATATGAACAGCGTTCAAAGAAAAGCTTCATTAAAAGTATACAAGAATCATGAGGCCTTAGGGATTCTGATAGAGTTAAAAGATTCCAGATATCTAACAACTTACATGAATCATCTCTGTGATTTCAGCTATGCACTGCTGTCTCACACGTAACTCTGTTGTCAATGTGTTTTCTATAGTTATGGAAGGTGGTTCAAGTATAGATACATTCAAAGCGGATGACATCAACAGCAGAACCTGCAGAAGACGTGGATGGCAGGCCAAATATGACGAAACAATAAATATTATCACAGCAGAGTGACAAAACAAAAATTATCAGTGATATGCAAGTGATGCACCAAATAGCTGCAGAATGACCGCAACCAATGGCTCACCAGACAATGAAAGGTGGGTGAATTGTAGTTCATACACAAACTGATGATGGAGGCAAGATGCAACGATTATGAAATGGATAATTCAGTTCAAAAAATCTAGAACATACCATGCTCTATAGCACTTCCTTCATTTATAATACGTAGCAAACAAATCCAAAGACAATGAAGTAATTAATGCAATTCTCCATTCACATAGTACTAGCCATAGCTTAGACTTATATCAGCACACCGCTTTTCAGCTAGCAGGATCTAAATTTGGGGATTATGCACCACCTGGCATTAATCCGAGTTCATCTCACCACTAAGCAGTGACTAACCATCTGGGTTATCCCAATGAGAAATGACATTCAAAAATCATAAAACTTAGGAATATGCAGGAGCAGCTCACTGTGGGACGAAATCTCTTCCCTTCTGCACCCAATTTGAAGAAGTATTCAGCAGCAGAGGCAAGTTTAGGAACCTAACCAATAACCAGAGATTAGATAACATTCGACTTTTTCATTAAGGTATTGAAATGAACTGTTACTTTCTTGTCAATATATGGTACTACGTAGGCATTGCTCTGGAGAACAGAAACACAGAGAGAGAGAGAGAGAGAGAGATCATGTCATACCTCAGCAACTACCATTGCTCTCAACCTATTAGCAAGAATTGATAGCTCATCAGCAACAAGTGAGAAAGGATCAATTTGCTCCTGAAAGAGGAAATGCTCTTAAAGGATCATACAAACACATCTAGTCCAGGAAAAATATGCTAGAAATCAAGTGCAAGGATATTTGCAGCTAATAGCAATGTAGTGAATACATTACCAAGTAAAAGCCCCCAATATGCATGATTTCCAAGACATTTTCAGCTAATTGGGAAAATAAAGAAAATGCTAAAACCCATAGAATATACGTTCAACAAGTATGAGCAAGTTTTAGATTCCTAGGGACATCTCTTTTTGGTAGTCCATGTTAAACAGGAGCAGGGCACGGAGGATAATGACTATGTAGGGATTTCACAGGAGAATCCTGAACAGAAACACCTACCTCGACAAACGAATTGCTCTGTTGATGAATGTGATGCCTAACACTGTACAGTGCAGGCGATGGCCAGGAGCTAATTTCTCTGCAACCCAAGACCTACTAGTCACCAGAAAAGCATGCCAACTTTAATAATCACGAGCAATCACCAACTCAAGCAAGATAAATCTATAATTGATTCTACACGGAACCATGCGGACGTATCGACACAAAACATGGATCAGCAGGTACGTGCATGAGGGTTTGCAGGCTCTTAGAGGGAACGTTCTCATACATTAAAAAAAAAAAAAAGAATCCTTTATATTAATTCTCTATCTGTCTAATCGCGTCACTTCATATAAGAGCTATAGCAGCACTAAGCAACCGAAAAGCACAGCCTTTCCCCCCAGTAAGAGTCAGGTCAAACCTCACAGTCGCAAAGAACGCTCGAGACAATACTAAGTAAAACTCCCACGATAGGAGAGCAAGCATCAGCTCATCAGATGATTTATAGATCACATGGGGAGGAAAGCAGCCCTGACTCCACGTTCCCAACCGAGCCGACGGACGTTCGAAACTAAGAAGACCCAGGAGAAGGGGGTTTATTACCTTGAAGGAAGAATCACGGAAGTGAGAGGCGGCGCCGTCGAGAGCGGGGAGAAGGTCCCGGCAAGCGGCTCGATGGTGATAGAGGGACCTCGAGTGCTCACCGAGGATCCTCCCCTGGAACCTCGAAGCTCGAGAAAATGCCCTGATGAATAGCATCTCTGCTACAACAACGCTGGGAGGAAGAGAGGATTTTCAGATGGGAACTGAAGAGGCCGACAAGCGGTCGAGGAGAGGTAAGCGTCGGGGTCAAAGCGACGGCGCTTAGCCGACTCCCTCCATTAGCTTAGTTATTGTGAAATAAAATGACGAGGCTCCATCAGCCACAAATCAATTTTCATTTTCCGCTTGTTGTTGTCATTATCATTTTCTACTTTAATTTTTTTCCCTCAAAATTCCCAATTTATACACAAATTTCATGTCACTAACACGCCACGTGACGCAAACAGGTGGGTCCCATATTACGTTGACATCGAGCCTTCCCATCCCATTGGAAGTACAGCATAATAACGTTTATTTACGATAAAACCCATTAAATTAATAAAATTTCCATCGAATATAAATCTATCCATTTACATAACTGGAATATCATTTGAGCGCTCAAATTTGAGTTGGGCCGCTCTGCTGTACTCCTGCTTCCGGTGTTGGTTGGGCCGACGGCGGGTGTAACGGGCCCAACGAATACTTCCGTACAACTGCTACTTGGGCTCCCTTCTCTTCCCTGGGAAGAAGAACGGAATTCAAACATCGGTCGACCGAGGAAAATCAGTAATGTCTGGAAGGATGATATACCGTGCACTAATACCAAAGTCCGATACTGAACAGACAGAGCATAACTCCTCGTCCGATTCAAAATGTCGATGGGGCATACGAGAAAGAGAATTCGAACGGAGGAAGGATGTACAGGTTGTGGAGTGAAATCCAATCAAATCCTCTATTTTCCCCTGGTAAGTCGCTGCTTTCACAGTATCATGTCGTTAACAGCGGGCATCCCTTGTTTTGATGAGTTCACTGAACTCTTGATCGGTGCTCTTGAGCATCGCCGGCAGAGGCAGCCTCATCCCACTCCGTAAGACCTCCGCGTGCCTCGGTTTTATCCTCTTCTCCAAACTGAACGCAAAGTACTGAGGGAACTCCTTCAGCTTCCCCAGCCTCCCATGCATCTCCTCTTGGAAGAACTCCAACTTGGGCTTGAAGTTCTTCTCGATGCTGAACGTGAACAGGGCAGGACACCTCAGGACCATCCCCACCGCCTCGTCCCTCGAGAACCCGATGCTCTCCAAGTACCTGAGCTTCGGGATCAAGGTGCTCTCCACACTAGACACCAGCAAGATCGGGTCCTGATAGGCCAAAGTCTGCAAAGGGCCAGGAAAGGAGTCAGGTGGAACCGCTGAACATTACGAATCGATAACACCTGCAAAAGAAAATCACATCTGCAGGCCAATCTTCACTAATTCATCCAACTCCGTAGAAGCCAAAGGACATGAGAGTTAGGTGGGCTTCAGCACTTGCCTGCAAGTCCCTGAACCCGAGTCTCTGAAGGAAGAAAAGGGCAGGCTTCAGCTGGTCCCGGACGCTGGAGACGAGCAGGCGGGGGCACTTGTTGACGGCCCTCCGGAAGCTGTGCTCGGGGACCTTGAGCTCCTTGGAGAGGAACTCGAAGACGGGGACTAGTTCAGAGCGGATGTCGGCGGTGAGTATCCTGGGGCACATGCCGAAGATGCGGGCGAGGTCCCTCTGGTGGATGCCCTTGGACTGGAGGAGGGAGATGACAGAGTGGATGGAGTGGAGGGAGGCGGAGCGGAGGGAGGGGTTGAGGGAGAGAGCGCGGCCGGAGTCGACGCCCATGATCTCGAGGCAGAGGATCTTCTCCTCGAACTGGAGGGAGATGTTGGAGTGGGCGGGGGTGTAGAGGGGGTGCTCCTGGAGGAGGCTGCGAGACTGACTCTTGATGGCGGGCTTCGTCGCCAGCCGGGAATTGGTGGATGGCATAGAGGTTGAAGGAGAGGGACTGTAGCAGCAGAGTGACGAGTGCAGCGGTGAAGCTCTCATGGCGTTGCAGTGGAGAGCGACTCGGAGGGAGTGTGATCGTGTGTCGCTCGCTGGAGATCAAAAGAGCGGTGATGACGGTTTCCATCAGCCTCTCATTTTGAGCTGCCACGTGGAACACTCCCAGGGTCCAATTGGCTAAGGATAGATTTCGCGGATTTTCTCTCATTTCTTTATTGGCTGAAAAGTGACGTGTAAGTTCACACACCACCCCAGAAAGAGGTTGTCTAAGAGTGAGTAATGGGGGTGCCATCTTATCTCTCTCCACGTGCAAATTTTCTCACCTGGGTAACGGAGAAGAAAGAAAAATGTTACTGATTCAGCACTGTCACTGTTAGCCCCCCCCCCAGCATGATCTTACGTGCGTAGGATGGGGATTGTCCAGCTGGAAATCAAGGGAAGGTCTGGGAGACCCTGATGAGTAGGCAATGGGAGATAAGGAGGAAGAGGTGGCCACCATAGTAATGGAAGAGCCTAGAGGAGGAGAAGCAGACTGCAATGGATGCTGACTGATAGGGAGGATAAGCCGATTATAGTAACGGATGGATCGCATGGAGATTTATTGAGCAACAGGTCTCAAACAACAAGCTATGAGGCTGATAACATTTACCAGTCTCTGGAAAAGCTGTCTGCTCAGGTCGATACCTCGGTATCGTCACTCAAGGGCCTCCAGTGCCAGCAGGAGCAAGGGTTCGCAAACTTGACAGCAAAGCTGGACAATTTGATGGACTTTCCTGAATCGCCACTTTTGCCCTTACCCTCCTCTCCTCCCTTCACTGGTGAAGCTAGTTAGCAGGTAGCAGCCAACTATAAATGGCTGCCTTTGTGAGCTAAGCGCTAATATACTGGTGTAGCACCTTTTGCTGCCTTGCATCTGTAGACCGGTCTTTCTTAGTAATGGATGTTCATTTTCAATCTCTCTTTGCATCTTCAGCTCCAGACATTGACCAGACTAATCACTAACTCGCAGATATTCAGACAGTTCATTCAAAAGGGCTTTTTATAAAACAAAAGATAACCAGTATTATAATCTTTATATACAATTATTCAAATCCAATCTATCATTCAACCTTATGTGGCCAATTTGCGATGTTGCTATTTAAAAATTTTCGCTAATAAAAACTTTTGGACCAGGTCACCTTAGGATGCATTGCAAATATTCAAAAGTTCATTCGAAATTCAAGTCGATGACGGCATATGGACACTAAACATCACTTTCTTCCGGTATTGTTTCTTCCGACTTCCAGACAATATCCTTGAGCCCTGCTGAGAGGTTCTTGTAGAACTGCAGAGTTTAGCGCGAAAATTATAAACTTATCACAAGGGAAGTACTGCAGAATCACTGTTTCGTGAACATACATCATATTCTAGTGTATTTTGGTTAAACACGGAGGGTCAGTAGTACTTTTACCTTGTGAAACTCCAAAGTATCTCCTCCCGACTTGCGAACCTCAACCAAGTAAAGCGAAGGTGCTATCTCATAAATCTGAAATGTGCATGCGCATTTAGCTAATTATAATTTACGCAAGATTTTGGGTTTAATTTGGAATTTAAGTATGCACGAAGAAGCAATAGAAGTACCTCTGTTGCAACTGCTAAGTGACCCTTCCTCCCATTTTTATCCGAGAGTAGCTTTATCTGCCATAAGTGATAAGAACCAACATTTTGGCAAACCAATAAGAGAGAGAGAGAGAGAGAGAATTAGGAGCTGAAGATTGAAACCTATCTACATCAACTGAAAGCGAAAAAGAAAGAAAATTATGTTACGCAGAAAGGACAGTCAAAATTTTCTAAAATTACACATCTACCACACAGCAATGATGGATTCCATTAGATAGTACCTTGAAATTGTTTTTCTTGACATCAAAACCCATAGGCAAGGCAGCTTCCTCAACCTTTGAAATTATCTGATCTACTGAGCATTTAGATGTGAATCTTGTTTCTCGTTTGATAAGTCCCTATGATACCAACTCAGGATAATCAGCTCTCTTATGTTTATATCTATGAACAACGTAATAAAATGGCATCTGGAACCAGAAAAGCGCAGAAGAAGATCACTAGACTACTTGACCTATACATTTAAAATAGATGTAACAAGCATGACAGCCCTTTCAGGTGTGAAAAATGGAGTCCTGACTTGATATTGACTAGATTACTGTCTTTCCATCACAAAAGACTAGATTACTGACCATCTTGATACTCACCGGACAATTCATATTTTTTATACTCAAATGTTAGTAACATACTTTATCTAGTCCAAAAAAGTGCCCAAAAAGAAGTACCATTTGTTTCTCAAAAAGTGTGCTGAGGTTGAGTCCCTTGGACTTAGAGATAAGCTCAAAAGCATTCATAGTTACAGGGGCAACAGAACTGTCTTCATGTCTTTCCATCACAAGGTTTTGAGGTTCCTATTATAAAACAAAACAATCAGCTCACCATGGCCAGATGTTGGAAATCACAGGATGCAGATTGCTTCATATTTAACAATTTAGTGAAGATAGCTCATACCCCTGACTTGGTAAAAATAGCATCCACATCGTCAAGACTGGCATCAGATGGTTGAAAACTTGGAGGCTTGTATCCTTTTCTAAACCACTCATCTTCTATGACCTCTGCTATTGAAATACGCTGTTGCAAGGAGTCAAAACACATCTCAATAGAAGGTACAATAATAGAACTTCCAAAAAACTTACATGACACCCTCAAGAAAAAATTGTGAAAGGAAAATATGCTTCAAACTTGTAACAATAAAATGATTGAGCAAGAGAATATACTTTAATCGGATTAGGATCCAGGATTCTTTTAATGAGCTTCTTTGAGCTGGAGGAGAACCAAGGAGGACATGAGAAGTCGGCTTTGAATATCTACATAAACAAGGAAATTTTCAATTAGTAAGCAACCCTGATGACACTAATCATATCAGATGTATAGAGCTGTACAAAGCAGATATGCGGCTAGAATTTCCAATTGTAAAGAATTCTCTCCAAGCAATCCAGAAATCAGAATTGCACCAAAATATTATAATACACCCATCCTTGGAAATGCTTGCCTCTCTCACTTGATTTGCACTAAAAGATACCTTTTCTTCGAACAAATTTAATACTTAATTAAGCTCTCCTGGGGCAATGAAGTTAAATAACCGTAGATCATCATTGGGTAAATATGACTGCAGAAAGGGCAACCCATAATGTCATTAATTTAGAAGGTTTATTATGTTTTACTTCCCAAATTATTAAGGATTTCATTGAAGTGGTAGCGGAATTAGAGGTAATTAATGGTTAAACTATGCATTAGCAGCAGTCTGGGAATATGTCAAACTTCATCATTGTTACCACACATATTAGTTAAAGAATCGCATGGGGTGAAACCGATATCAAGTAGGTACACAGTAGAAACTACTGGAAATACAATTCCAAAATAACCTTTTTATATAGTGCCATGAGATTGGATTCTTCAAATGGCAAGTAACCAGCCATCAGGACAAAAAGGATTACACCACATGACCACAAATCTGCCTTTGCTCCATCATATCCTCTGTTATTAATCACCTGGAAAATGTATACTCCATGATTCATTAAACTGAAGAATCTGGTATTAGCAGAAAATTCGGACATACCTCAGGAGCGACATAATTTGGTGTCCCACAAGTTGTATAGAGCAGTCCATCTTCCTGCAATAAAGGATATATATATATATATATATATATATATATATATAACAGATTCATTTTCTGAGAGATGGCCAAGACAAACATGACAGGTATGAACTGGCATAGGAGAGAGAAGGCATATATGTAACTACATGTCTATTACTCCTCGTTCTCCAATGTTCTGGCATTGGCAATTATGTGTTGGGAGATACTGAAGCTTCATACTTACCCGAACTTGCTGAGGTAGGGCACTTAATCCAAAATCCGAGACTTTCAGAACTCCATGAGCATCCAGCAATAGATTTTCTGGCTGTGATATTGATAGAACAATTAGATGTATGAGAACTTAGAGATCAGCTGAACACCAGTTTGGCAGATGGCTCCGACTTTGAATTTCTTGGAGTAAAAGTTTGTACCTTGAGGTCCCTGTGGAAAACCCCTCTACTGTGGCAGTAATCAACAGCATTGATAAGTTGTTGAAAATACTTTCTAGCTTCATCTTCTTTTAGCCTCCTTTTACTTGCCTGGATCAACAAAGATTGAAAAAAGGTGCAACATGGTCCAAATTGGTAATTCCCTTTCTTTTGGATCTACCACTACAAATATAAAATATGCTAAGATTATCTTACAATTTTGTCAAATAGCTCACCACCAGTCACCAGCTCCAGAACAATATATATCTTACTCTTACTTGCCATAACCTGCACCAATTAAAGTTCCAATATTGAATGTAAAAGAATCACTACACATGTCCTTAAGGGAAAAGGAAAATAGAGGAACTACATATCCGGCAAATATCAAAATCATTGCCATATCATTTGCATTGTCATGGAGGAATAAACCGGATGCATATATTTATCTAACCTCATACATGCGGATGACATTTGGATGTCTAATCAACTTCATTGTTGAAATTTCGCGCTTTATCTGAAACATGTAACAGCCAAGATCAAGTTCATAGGATATTTAAACAAGTATCCAATAGTAAGTGGAGCAAGTACCGCAGACATAACAGTATTCTTGCAAACTATAAAAAAAATGCAGTATTAAAAAATTGCATCCAGGTGATACAGAGTGAACTGCCAGTGTGCAAAAAGTAAAGAGTATATAGGAAGAGATGCTTTAGTAAACAGTAATGCTCTCTCTGCCTGCATCCTAGACTTGCCGAGGCAGGGGAAAAGTTAAGCTTTCTAGAGGATCTTTGTCAATCATTATCAGGGTAACAATAAAATAAATACCAAGTTCAGCCTGAGAGAATACCCTCCTATCCTAAAAGACTACGAAGAAACCTAATAAAACTTCTTTCTCTCCTCTAGAAGTGTCATGTTTAATAAAAGCCAGCAGTCTATTCTAGGTTCTTGCTTTTACTTGAGAGAGAATATGCCTTTTGAGGATGATGAAGAGATTAAACGTCTTTGCCATCTCCAATTGCATGCTACCCCCAAAGGCTAGCCAAGATCCTTTATGTCATCTAGTACCATGCTCTAGATAAGGTGTTCTGATTGCATGTCCACAGAGAATTTGCCAAAAAATTAAAAGATGGAGAAATAAACAGTACCAAATGCACTGTCATAATGAAGAAGAATCAATTAATATGACTTTAACGGCTATCCTGCTTTGTCTTATTTGGTCATCCAATGTTTTCTTGGTGGAAAAATCGCATGAATTTAAAGGTTACTTGGTGAAAAGCCATCATATCTGAGGCTAACAAGAAATAGATGTACAAGTAGACAACACTAGCTCGAAAATGTTGCCTTCACCATTTGATTCTTCAGGATGTAAAACCTGGACATGATTCTGAACACTTCCTTTAGATACAAAGGTGATGGAGAATCATAAGTCGGTAAAGAAAAAACAACAAAATCAGTTTTTCCAACTAGATACTGCATCAAGGATCCAACTTCAATTCCCTCTTTCTTTCGAGTCATCAATAGGAGTAATCTTTTTAAATGTTTCGTCAGTCGGTATTCTACGGATCATCATTGCAACTTGCTGAATTAACAGATTCTGCAAGCATCTACAACTGCCGAGATTCTTCCCAATAATCACTTCGAAATACAGAAACAAGCTGCTAGCACAGCGCAAAGAGAGAAAGAAAAGCAATAAAAGTGACAGAGAGGACACGCGAGTAATTTAAATACCTGAGCAATCATTTTATGCCTGAGAATCTTCTCCTTGTCGAGGATCTTGATGGCAAAATTCTCTCCAGTCTCGGTGTTCCTCGCGAACTTGACCTTGGCGAAGGTTCCCTCTCCCAGGACCCTCCCGAGTTCGTACTTACCCACACGCGTCCTCCCTCCAGTGCTCGCTCGTGACGCCATTTGCCCTCTCTTTCTGCAAAAATTATAATTTGAAGTGGAAGGAATAAAAAGACTCTATCGACTAGAACTCCAGCTTCAGCTCAAGCAGATGGATCAGAATCTCTTCTTCCAGCATGGCTATCATGCCTAACGGATCAGAGAATATCCATTAGTCTGCATCCTCTGTCAAAAATCACCACTCACAAAACTGATCCAACCGAAGAGATCAACCAAAACTGCGATACTTACAGAAGCTTTCGAGGTAGGAGAAAGCTCGAGGCGTGATTTGGGGCGAGAAATCAAAGAGCGAGGCCGCTGGATAAGACACGAACGCGATGGCCCGTCGATCGTTGTCGCAATCAGTCACAGAAGAGAGCGTTGAGAATCTGAGGTGGATGATAAAACACGAAAATGACAATTGCCTGACACAGGTGGGGAAATTCTACTAAAAATTGATTATATGAAGAGACCGCAAGGCAAGTTGAATAATAATTTAGTTGGGCAAATATATATATATATATATTATATAAAATTTTAAAATTTCATTATTAGATCATAATAATTAATTTTAAAAAGAAAATAGGTTTAGGCGGACTGGTAGGACAGAATTTAAAGGATGTCTATTTAATTATGGATTTCCAAAAATATATTCATTTGTGAATAGGATTGTTTTTTTTTTTTAATTATGTGGCATTTTTCATCATAGGATTGTTCTCGTGTGGGTAGGAGAAAATGCTAATTCGATTAAATAAAATCACCCAATTAGTAGATCAAGTATGGGGTCATTAATTACACCCCCAAAAAAATGTGGAAAAAAAGGGAATATTGCAGAGGCCACTTTGGAATCAATTTTTACTTAATCATTAAGAATTTCTTTGATAATTACTTAATCATTAAGATTAAGGATGAGATGTTTGTATTATTTCAATTGGAAAAAAACATTGACAAATAAGGGGAAAAAGAGAAAAAAAAACCCAAAAACAAAAATTTCAACAAATTAATTATAATTCGAGGGGTCGGGCTCGGGGCCGACTCTTTGAATGGCAGTTGGAGAGCAGGGCGGGGGACCAACGGCTAGTCAATCATCAGTGTTGATTACACGAGATCCGGACTATAGTTGGGCTGAGCCGGGCCGGCCCTTGGAAAAGCCCGACCGGCGTCTGGACCAGCCCATGATGTGGTCCACCGTGGAGCTCCTGGACCCGGTGGACGACCCAGTCCATGACCCTGCGGAATTTGCTGACGTACAACAGAGCCTATTTACTGAATAAATTTGTCCTTTTTTTTAAACCGCCTCTTATTTCCAATATTCATTGAATGCCGAGTGTCTGAATTTGATTTTTAGTTCATCAACTATAAATCTCTCTCAAATCACTATATTATTTACGGAAAATAGTTATTAAAATATCCTAAAAATGTTTCCTTTTTCCAACTTTCTGGGTAATGGAAATTGAATTATAATAGCAGAGGATGAAAAAGAAAAATTAAAACCTGAGATTTTCCTGGGAAAATTGAGACTCCAACCGACAAAAAAAAATAAAATACAATAAATTGTACAGAAAATTGCTTATTTATTACTTGAAAAATAGCCCCAAACAAAATTGTATTTTATTTTATTTATAAAAAAGGTTTAAACTGAATACCCATTTTTCTATTGGGCCATTTTATCAAAGTACATTGCCGTCGTCCACACGGGCCCCCACCCCACGACTCTCTCTTTCTCTCTGTGCGGTTGTTGCCAGAGGAGAGGGATTTTGATTTGAAGTAATTGGTACGCTTTGCTCGGAGATCGAAGCACCTGAAGAATGTCGATTGTATGCGGAGGGTAAAAGGGTTATGAGGTCCTGGTTGTTTCCTCTTAGTTTGTTGTTGGCTTGAGGCAACACTGGATGATTTTTTTGGGGGTAATGCTTTTGATCGGAGCTCAGATCCGAGGAATCGATCGAATGAACCCTCTCTTTTGATCCGCCGGTGGAATGCCCATGAGCGATTTTTGTTGCTAGTGTTGTGTTCGGGCATTTATCGAGAGATGAGGAGGCTAAAGTTGGAGCCTTCTAGTGGGAGGAGGCTCAGGCTGCCTCATTTTCTGCTGCTTCTCGGGTCATTTTACTTGATTTTCATAACTGTCAAGTTCCCTAGCTTCTTAGATATGGTGACCTCGCTTAGCGGTGATGATGATAGTCTAAGGTCACCTGTGGAGGAATATGAAGATGTGGAGATAAGCAAACCGTTCTTAGGTTCTGTTTATGAAGATACATTCCATCGGAAACTAGAGGATAACCCAGACGGGGAGGCCCTGTCCATGCCCACGAAGGAATCGATAGCTGAGAATGAAAGTAGTGAACCTAGGCCCAAGGCACTTCAACCGCAATATGGTCGAATAATGGAAGAGATGATGAGGCAGAGAAATAGGATCAATGATCTATCGGTGCTCCAGAGAATGGCTGATGAGGCTTGGAGTTTGGGTCGAAAAGCATGGGAAGAGATGCACAAGTTTGATCTGAAAGGTCCTGCTCAAAGTTCCATAATTGGGACACCAGCTTCATGCCCTTCATGGGTTTCCTTGGAAGGGGAAGAATTGGCCCGTGGCAGTAGGCTCATGTTTCTTCCCTGTGGACTCGCCGCAGGATCCTCCATTACCATGATTGGGACACCACGTCATGCTCATCAAGAATACGTGCCACAGCTTGCCAAGCTGAGAAGAGGTGATGCTATGGTCATGGTTTCACAGTTTATGGTCGAGTTACAGGGTTTAAAGACGGTGGATGGTGAGGAGCCACCAAAAATTTTGCACTTGAACCCACGATTAAGGGGCGATTGGAGCCATCAACCAGTTATCGAGCACAACACTTGTTACAGGATGCAGTGGGGAACTGCTCAGAGGTGTGATGGTTTACGTTCCAAGAATGATGAAGAATTGCTTGGTGAGATTTTTTATTCTTTCAACACCATTTTTTGGAACTCCAAGCCGAGAAGTTTATTGCTTCCTGGGTACCCTTGTCTCATTGGAATCTTTTCTAAATTAGACTGAAGAGATGGAGAAGGAACCATATGAATTTAAAGCCATTAGGTGCACAAGGATGTCTTCTCTTATTGCCTGCAAGACAACATCATAATAGTTTATATAAAGCATTTCCAATTAGAAAACACGTGATCTATCATTTATAAAGGATGCTCTGTCGAGGGCAACTGATTTTCATTACATACTGTACCGAGTGCTGCTTTTGTGCTTCCACAGGGTAGACTATTCTTACTATGCTTTCCATCTTTGGGCTGATACTTGCCTTTTGTGCAGTTGTAATATTGGCATTTCATTTAAGTCACAACCTTGGACTTATATACTTTGAAACTTGGCAGTTGATGGATATGTAAGATGTGAAAAATGGATGCGAAATGATATAGTAGACGCAAAAGAGTCCAAGACAACATCATGGTTCAAGCGATTCATAGGACGTGAACAGAAGCCAGAAGTTACCTGGCCTTTCCCTTTCGTGGAGGGCAGGCTGTTTGTTTTGACACTTCGTGCAGGTGTTGATGGTTACCACATTAATGTTGGTGGCAGGCATGTTTCCTCATTTCCTTACAGGACGGTATGCTTTGTAGTTGAATATGGATATGTACATTTGCTTATAGGTCCCTAGGTCTAAAATCAAATGCCCCCAGCTGCTTGTTGGATATGCTCAGGACCTACATTAAAACAAATGAAATTTTGGTTCAGATTCTTACATATCCCTTTTTTCCCCCTTTAATTGAAGGGATTTACACTTGAAGATGCAACTGGGCTAGCAGTAATGGGAGATGTGGATGTTCATTCAATTTATGCTACCTCTCTTCCCACTTCTCATCCGAGTTTCTCACCTCATCGGGTCATGGAAATATCTGAGAAGTGGAAAGCTCATCCACTGCCAAAAAACCCTGTTAAGCTGTTCGTCGGGGTTCTATCAGCAACAAATCACTTTGCAGAACGGATGGCAATCAGAAAAACATGGATGCAGTCTTCTCCAGTAAAAAAATCCAATGTAGTTGTCCGCTTTTTTGTTGCATTGGTAAGATGCTGCATCATCCTTCCAAGCGTCCTATGTCATGTATCAGTAGACTTCTGCATCTGTTCTTGACTTAAGTGATTCAGGTTCCAGGTAATTATCTAGCTGCAGTCTTGTTGATGTATTATTCAATGATAAAATGTTTCTACAGAATCCAAGGAAGGAGGTGAATGCAATGCTGAAGAAAGAGGCTTCTTATTTTGGTGATATCATAATCCTGCCGTTCATGGATCGGTATGAACTGGTAGTTCTCAAAACCATAGCTATTTGTGAGTTTGGGGTAAGTTGTTTCTACCTGGATTCATTATATTATGCATATAGCATTCTAGACTTCTGTCAACGCTATAATGTATGTTTGATTTGTATGCAGGTTGAGAATGTGACGGCTGCGTATGTAATGAAATGTGATGATGACACATTTGTACGGGTTGATGCAGTGTTAAAAGAAATTGATGGCATCTCCTCCAAAAAATCCCTTTACATGGGCAATCTCAACCTCTTGCATCGCCCCCTCAGAAATGGAAAATGGGCTGTCACTTATGAGGTATGGGAGCTTTAAAGCCCTTGATTAATCTCTGATATCCTCCTCCCTTCACAGTCCAAGTGTATCGTCAGAATCTGTATTATGCCAAGTAATTAAAAACTAGAGGAAACTGTATTCTGTATGAAGATGCCCAGAGATATATTGGATCTTGTTGTACATTGGTGTTTCAGCAGCGTGAGAGTTAAAACTTCATCCTTCCATGACAACTAGTTTCGTGCGTTACGTCTCATCCTAACTTGAATCACCTCTTCCCAAAATGGCAGGAATGGCCAGAAGAAATATACCCTCCGTATGCAAATGGACCGGGATACATTATTTCGAGTGACATTGTTAAGTTTGTTGTTTCTCAACACAGTAACAGAAGCCTCAGGGTGAGTACAGATGTTTTCTTGGTTTCCAGATTGCTTTCATCTTTTCAATCGTCCTGATGATAGAGAGGATTGTGCAGCTATTCAAGATGGAGGATGTGAGCATGGGAATATGGGTGGAGCAGTTCAATGGCTCCTCACCGGTCCAGTACTCACACAACTGGAAGTTTTGCCAATACGGGTGTATGGAAGACTATTACACAGCGCATTATCAGTCGCCCAGGCAAATGATATGCCTCTGGGATAAATTGTCTCGAGGTCAAGCCCAGTGCTGCAACTTCAGATGAGGGTCTCTTCGTCACCCCTGCTCGAGCGGTTCATTTTTCAGGCCTCTCTTTGCTAGTTCGGTCTTTAACAGGCCTTCTTGGTTTCACCAGATTGGCATATGTCCCTGTAACGATCAAAGAATGTATATCGTAAAACCGGAAGGCCGGAAGGTCCTGACAGATACTTGTTCTGTGGAAATTTTGAATTCTTCGAGCCCTTTGAGAAGATCCATGCCATCTTATTAGAGTTAGAGGTGCTCCATCTGCAGGATCGTTTTATGAGAGGTTCTCCCGCGAGATCGTGATACACGCCTTTTTGCCCTTTTTACTCTCGAGAAGGACGACAGAGGGGAAGCGTCGTGGTCTCACAGCTGCACGATAGGGACGATACCGCCCTTGACTCTCTGCAAAGCCCCAGTCTTAACAAGGCCAAAAATCAAAAGTAGTGGCGGTGGGGCCGCATTCCGAAGGGCGGCGAGATGACGTGGCAGAGAACGGATTCCTTAGATCCGCCACGGACGCACTGATCCTAGACAGGAGCTGTCGGGGCCTATGATGAGCGGTGGGTTGACGACGATGAGGTGTCAGCGGGAACGCGCCTGCTAAGGTGCACTGGCGCTTTAATTGTTGGTGGTCCGTACGGTCGGGAGCACTACCCCAAAAAAGAAGAAAAAGAAGAAGAAGAAGAAGAAGAAGAAAAAAAACAAGGGTACGCCAGCAATAGAACTATTCCTGGCCATGGCCGGCGGCCCTCCTCCTGGCCCAGTGGATGCCATCATCATCATCATGGGCAGTCCAATTTTCTTAAATCAACCACACCCCAACACAACAGAAAGATTGGGAAACAAAAAATTCAGCATGCTTCTCATAATGGGGGCCACGTGCGGTATACCTTTTCGTAGATTCCCTGATTTCCACGCCGACGCCAACGAGAGTTTCATACGCATCCGCCCTCGCGCACAGTACCTACACAAAGCCCGGCACAATAGTACTAGAGTTAACTACGGTAAAAGAAAGATGGTTGAATATGTTGGTACTATTTTTAATTTAATAAATAAAATATTATAAATTTAATTTTTATATAAATTTTTAATGATGATTTATGATGGAAATTTAAATTTATGTTTTTTTTATATCGGTAGTATCTGATACCGTAACAACCGATTAATCTATTAGGTGATGTATTGTACAGTTTAGGACCGGTCAATTAAACATCAGATATCAACGCTCGAGATATTTGAATCCTATACCTAATCTATTGCATATTGTCAACTTACGGGCGTCTCTAAATTCATGTCATCTTACTCATTTAAAATTTTCAATTAAAAAAAATTAAATTCAAATTTTTATTTAAAGAAAAAGAAATATGTTTAGCTGTATTTTACCAGTAAAACCCAGTTTAGGAATAGAGAAGCTTAAGGTAATTATTACGTGTCATCCACTGAATGTCCAATTTGACCCAATCTAGGGAACACCTCGGCATCGATTAGAAAGCCAAGAGACATTGTTCATAATTTATTCAACTTTTCTCCTTCCTTTTTTTATTTATTTAATTTTTTGGCCCAACCAGCGCTTTGAAGCAAAATCCTTCCCAAAGTTCCCCGTTGAACGTTCTGATATGATCGAACCACGGGCAATGTGACTTCTTGCTAGTCAGTGTCGGTCGAAGCCAGCCTGCCTCTCATCTTGTGCGGGCTAAACTCCGAGAAATCGGATGCACGTTCAAAGGGTCGGGTACTCGGTAAGGTCCGATTAAAGAAGAAAAGCTAGTTATAATGGGTGATCGGAAAGGGATATTACCAAATCGCAATCTAATTATATTACCCGTTTCAAGAAGGATTTTGCATCTAGACAAGAAAAGGAAACAAAAAAAAATATGGTTGCATTTATTTGATGTCGAAATGGTGTACTATAATTTTCTATTCAAATTTATTAATAACGGAAACTCGTATTTTGTTAAATATTAGATTGCGGACAATCGGGTAGGTCCGAAAATTAAAAATATATATATTGCCCGTCCTCCTTTGAGATCGACAGGAGAATGCCACGCAGAGCATTCATCCCCTCCTGTCCTTTGAATTTGATTCGATTTACATAATTTTCCAGAATAATTCTTCCTTATATCGGCTGTCTTGTCGTTCCAATCGGCACAGACAAAAATGATTCAGTGCAACAAAAGTAAATTAAAAATATAAGAAGGTGAACATGAATTCCGTAATATTACTCAATCAAAAGATGTAATATGGTGTAGTTCAGATCGATTTAAAATGAATCTATATTAATTTAGCTTTATTATAGTTCAATATCTTAAATATAGGTTAATCTAATTATAAATCATAATTAGTAAAATCATAAACCCACATGAAGCTGGGCTCAAGCATTTTAATTAGAACAGTCAACATCATCCCTTTTTCTTTTTAAGATTTTCAAAAAAAAAAAGAGAACAAGTAAATATTATGAATGAAAAAATTTATTCTATTATTGTAATTAATAGTCAAAACTTGATCAAGGATTTTTTGTGATTTGATCTATTTAATAAAAAAATATATTAAACACTTTTGTTAGATTCAACTTGTAATCGTTCTTTAATCTAATAAAAATAATTATGTGTTAATTTATGAATGGTCCGCGCAATTTTATACCAATCCAGCCTGTTTACATGTCAACAACATGACATGTAGTCAAAAGGTTTTGATCGTGGTTCTTCACCAGTACGATTACATGTCTTATCTCTATAAGATACAAGCGAGCAATTATACACTTATATATATATATATGTATGGATTTTTACTAATCATTTTTGTGCTCCCAAGATATTAGTTAATAAGCGCCATATATATCGTTAAAAACAAATTGATTAATTAATTAATATTTGTACAAGGACATGCGAGGGTTTATCATGATTTGCATTGATAATCACACTCTAAATGCACCCCCTTAATTATGAACTGTCTGTAGCGCCTCCCCCCTTCTTTCGCTTGATCAAATAGGGAAAGGAAGGAACGACTGTAAGAGTCAAATCAGCTGGGAGATTGTACTGAAAAGTAATTATTATTTATTTATTTATATACATATATAGATATTCTCTTTTTATATTATACGTTAAATTTGGGGAAAATAAAAGGAATTATGGTAGGAGTCCCATTTGAATCCGTAAAAGCCTATGGAGAATAAGATAGCAATAAATTCTCGAATTTATTCTCATATAAATGTTTTGATATATAAAATGCGCCTCCCCGAAATCAAAATTTACTGTGTATTGTCGGAGGTATTTTAGCATAGTTTTAAAAATCGAGCTGGATCGGTCGGTTTGATTGGGAACTGGCCACTCACTTGGTCCAATTCTTATAAAAAAATCCAGTGCACTTTTCAATGAGGTCAACTTCGGTTGAATCAGCTGGTTTTAGTCTGATTGATAAATCTAATTGAACTGATAGGAAAATTGACCAATTTAAAATTTTAAAAAACTATTATAATGTATTTA
>CXYZ01011404.1:1913999-1948900 GCA_900006705.1 Sonneratia caseolaris
CAATTACGGAATATACCATTTCTTACTATTTTAGGGTGGATATCGACCATCCCGATTTTTCCATTTTTTTATCTTATGTTATTATTATTATTTTTTATGAGAAATAAGAACTAAAAATTTTATAATAAAAAAACCAGAAAATCGATAGAGAAGAGGCAGGCGAGTCTAACTCGCACTTACCATCCCTCGACCAAGTCTGCCCACCCGGTCTGTGGTGGCAGACAAACAAGCTTGGATTGAGGTGGATGAAGGCTGCAGAGGGAGGGCCCAATTTCGACCGGTGACTCCAATTAGGGTGACAGTTGCTAGCAAGATGAAGCCATGATCAAAATCGAGGCACAGACCGAAATGGATCTCAACTTTGAGAGGTCAAGGCCTTTTGTCGACGGCAAGCATCCTCCCCGACTCGACCCAACAGATATGATTGTCAGAGCGGTCGAGTGGTCGACAACGATTCACCTTCGAGAATTCTTCTCATTTTGAGTGTTCGTTCGATTATAGTTGATAAGATCTCATCTACCGTCTTCTCTTCTATTAATTTTATTTTATTTTAAAAAAGGGACATTTTACTTAGAAAATGGCTTTTTTGGGATTCAACTAAAATTGATTTATGATAGAAAATGTTAAAATAAGAATAAGGTGGTAAAAATTGAAAATAAAAATAGTATAAACTTTTTTAAAAAAAATTGGGGGTAAAAAATGGTTAAGATTAAGCACTAAAAAAGTTACCTTTTTTGGCATAATAATCTAGGAAACGCTTTCGTCCTCTTAATTACACAGCAAAAGCAAAAAAGAGAACACGTCTGGGGAAAAGGTTCCCATTGGTGCTCTCTTAGATTCCGTGGACGACATAATCATCCCATGTGGGACCCCCTTCCCTCTTCCACTGTCCCATCCCCGAAAACAAAAATATCCCACTTTGACCCTAAAATTTTTAGATCTTCCATAATGATCCCTAAATTCTTTACTTCGTTTTTTTCCACGTTTCACCACAACCTCGACCGTCGACGCCCCCTTCCCTCTTCCACAGTTCCATCTCCTTTTCACGTTGGGGATATGAGTGTGTATGTGTTCTTGTTGTACTCCAAACAAAAATAGCTTTTCCTAATTGATCATCAGGGCAGTGGCTCATGAAGCAATTTTATTTAGTCAAATCCAAGATTCAGGGTGTGAAGTGGTAATATCTCAATCTCGAGGGTGCCAAATGAAAATATCCAGCCCTCCCACCTCCTCCGTGCTTCCTTCCCTCCATGAACTTCCAAAGGCAACAGAAAGAAACTACAAACCTACAACTCAAATCACCAGAAAATCACAGCCGTTGATGCGATCAATCAACGGCCGTCGCCTTTCTCTCGCTGTCTCTTCCATCTCCCTCTCCTTCAAAGAATCTTCAGGGTGGTCTGCTCTGTTTCTCAGTCTTCACTTGCAGGCAAACTGTATAAATACCTTCCACTTGGCGGCCCTCTGTCTTCCACATTCCTTCCATCTCCTTGATTTCTCTTTCTTTCCATTTTTTGTTCTTTTTTAGCTCAAAAAAAAAAACTCTCTCCGGGTCTTCCTCTTTCTCAATATGACTCTCTAATTGTTTTGCACGATTTCCCATTCTAAGAGATCGCAACTTGAGATCTCGTGTCCGCTCTGTGTCTTTGTTCCAAGCTTCAGGTGAGTGACTTGCTTGCTCACTCCCTCAGCTCCATTGTTTGTTTTTGGCTCTGTACTATGACTAACAGTTTTGGTTCTGGAGTTTGGAGTTCCTCTGCTGAATCAAAAACCCCGTTTTCTTGAGCTTGAAGCATCAAGTTCAACGCTTCAGCTCTCATTCCCTGCGTATTTTCCCAGAACCATTAATCAAATTTTGCAGTTCAGTGATTCCTTCTTACGCGATCTTTTTTCATGGCAGACATTTGATGATGCGAGTACGACAACTGCTGATGCTGAACTGAAGATTTCATCCGGTCTCATCCCTTTTCAACCGAGTATTTGCTGCTAGATTCGATCGCTTATGGAAATGGAAGCTGCTTCCGTGATGACTGGACTGGGGTTGTTCTCGTCATCTGATCACACTTCAGTGATAGTCTCTCTGAACCTCTTTGTGGCCCTCCTCTGTATGTGCATTGTGGTGGGCCACTATCTGGAGGAGACTCGGTGGATGAACGAATCGATCACGGCTCTCGCTATCGTAAGTCGGCACAGAGCTGGGATTTTACTGGAGATGTGCTTGTTATGCGGAATTGCTAAGTTTTGACCCCTTCATTATTGACTTTGATCGCAGGGCCTGTGTACTGGGGTCATCATATTGTTAACCACTGAGGGAAGAAGTTCACATCTTTTGGTCTTCAGTGAGGATCTTTTTTTCATCTATCTTCTCCCACCAATTATATTTAATGCCGGGTAAATTCAGGTTCTCATTTTCTACTGATCTTAGAGGTTTTGTATTCCTCGATCCATTTTATGCCGCAGGGTCGTCAGACAGTTTGCTGTGTTTCCTTAGGCTGCTAGTTAGTTTATCATTGATCGTAGAAAGCCCTTAAGTTCGGTTTGTGTCAATATCCCGCACAATTTTTTCCCATCCTTCTAAGATTCGGAGGCAAGCATCAGGAACGTTCTTCCCATGTTAAAAGGGGGTCTAAATGTTGTATTTTTCTGATAATTCGAAGTTCAGGTATGGTTTCTTGCTAACGAATTCGTAGCATTTTCTGCAAATATGTTGAGAACTCCTGCGATACAGAACTATGACAATGGTGCTCCAATACTAACAGTCATGTTCAGTACTAGCCGTTTAAAAAAAAATCTGACACCTGTAATAATCCATCCTTCCTTGCTTCTTCTTTAACAGATTCCAGGTGAAAAAGAAGCAATTTTTCAGAAACTTCATGACTATCATGCTCTTTGGTGCAGTAGGGACACTGATATCATTTGCTATCATATCCTTTGGTATGCTAAACACGATCTGTTCCCTTTTTTTTTTTTCTAATTACTGGAAAAGAAAGGGGCTTCATGTTTGCTCATGATGCCTCCATGCTCTCTATTCTTATTTTTTGATACATCCTTTCGTTTCAGGTGCCATACACATTTTCAAGAAAATGAGAATCGGTTCCCTCGAGATTGGAGATTATCTAGGTACACAGTTAATGAAGGCATTTCAATTTTCAGTTCGTATGTTGTTTTGGTGTTTCCTTTCACGCTTAAAGATCCATCTTATTGCAGCAATTGGGGCTATATTCTCCGCAACAGATTCTGTATGCACTTTACAGGTACCAGCAATATGAAAATTGGAAGATGAACACCCGAACTATCAGCACCGACATAATCTTTTATTTAATCGGCTTCTGCAGGTTCTCAATCAGGATGAGACTCCTCTACTATACAGCCTTGTTTTTGGGGAAGGAGTTGTGAATGATGCTACCTCAGTGGTCCTCTTCAATGCCATTCAGAGTTTCGACCTGTCCCACATAACCTCGAGCATTGCCTTTCAGTTCACCGGCAACTTCTTTTACTTATTCATCTCAAGTACGATGTTGGGCGTTCTGGTGATTCCTCTTCTCTCTCTTTCAATCTCTTTATCTCAGAGTTCCGATTAAATTATTCAATTTATTTACTCATCATGCTGCTGTTCTCTCTAGGCTGGACTGCTGAGCGCTTATATTATTAAGAAACTTTATTTTGGAAGGTCTGTTTTTTCAGATTTCCAATCATATTATGATCTTCTCGACTAACTGTTTTTGAAGTTGGAACCTCATACATGTGTTCTTGTCTTTGGAGATCAGGCACTCGACTGATCGAGAGGTCGCTCTGATGATCCTAATGGCTTATCTCTCTTACATGCTAGCAGAAGTAAGCTCTCTTCTACTCCTTAGATATTCTGCAATTTTCCTTCGAGAGTAAGATTCCGGGGTCATTGGCCAAAAGTTCCCATTATGGATCTTGATTTGCCTTGAGCAGCTCTTCTACTTGAGTGCCATACTCACAGTGTTCTTCTGCGGGATTGTCATGTCACACTATACGTGGCACAACGTAACTGAGAGCTCAAGAGTGACAACGAAGTACGTGATCTATAGAAATCTAAGGGTCAGCTTAGTCTGGTTATTTTCTGATCTTTCATTTTTCCCGCCTCTTAAAATGAGATAACCGAGGCTTTCTGTAAAAGTGTGACCCAATAAGGTTTTCCCCGTGTTTCACATTAAGGAATGGAATTCTGTAAAAATTTTCCCTAGCTTTCCATGATCATGCAGATTTAGTTGTTTCTGCTTTCTAATGGACATTAAACACTGCATCGTTCTCTTGTATTAATGATGCAGGCATGCCTTTGCCACTCTATCATTCGTAGCGGAGATTTTCATCTTCCTTTATGTTGGGATGGACGCACTGGACATCGAGAAGTGGGAAGTTGTCAGAAACAGGTTGCAAAGAGCAATCTCGTTACACTTTCCCATCCAGCTTCTCCAAGGAAACCTTGGGAATTTGTGGTAGTTATTCCTGACATTCACCTTCGTAATGGTTGTTTTCAGTCCCGGGAAGTCGATTGGAGTGAGCTCAATAATGCTGGGATTGGTGCTTGCTGGACGAGCAGCTTTCGTGTTTCCCCTCTCGGTCTTATCCAACTTGACTAAGAAGTCCAAGAATGAGCAAATCGGCTTCAAGCAGCAAGTACAACCCTCTTCCTTGTCTTGCAATCCATCCTTCATTCCACTTCTTAAAATGATCTTTCTCCTTATATCACAAACCAGTGAAAGTATACCATCTGCAGGTCACAATCTGGTGGGCAGGTCTAATGCGTGGAGCTGTCTCAATGGCACTCGCTTATAACCAGGTGAAAGAAAAGGGATCGTTGGTTCGATGGTTTTGATACCATATAGTATTTTCCCTTGTGGATCAAAGAAACTCTTCTTGATCAAAGTCCGCTTTTCATTCATATGCAGTTTAGTCGTTCTGAAACGAAATTACGAGGAAATGCTTTCATGATCACTAGCACCATTACAGTCATCCTGTTTAGCACAGTGGTAATATGCTCTCCCGAATAATTTCCCTGAGATAATACGCTTTTCTTTGCGGGTTCTTGAAACAGGAAATCAGATGCCAAACGTTCCCAGCCTTTGCAAACTTCCTCTTTTCCATAATATAGAAAACTGGGAATCACGATTCACGGGCAATCCCTGCGAGAAAAATGGAGAACTCCATTCTACATTGGTCTCATTTCTCTGTGATCCAATGCAGGTTTTCGGGCTGCTGACGAAACTGCTCGTGAGATTACTCCTTCCTTCACCGAAGCACCTTGCCGGCACAACCCCCTCTGAGCCGTCCACACCCAAATCCTTCACCTGGTCGCTTCTGGAAGGTGGAGGGGATCCAGAGAGTGATCAAAATGAAGGCAAGTCAAATGTGCCTCGGCCAACAAGCTTACGCATGCTGCTGAGCACTCCCTCGTACACGGTTCACAACTACTGGCGAAAGTTTGATGATGCTTTCATGAGACCAGTCTTTGGTGGACGAGGTTTCATGCCTTACATACCCATCTCTCCGACCGATCAGAATGCTGATCAGTGGCACTAACCAGACCGGACACTGAGCACAGAATCTGCTTTTCTACACACCACACTAATACAATGCATGTAAATAGGTCACAGAGGATCGGCTTTGTGTGTGAAAGTTGTGAATTTTGAAGAGCATTGTTACTGAGTAGATGTTGACAGCATATATGTTTTTAGGATACATGGTTTTGGGAGTGTTTCCTGGTCCCCAACAAATGGGAGACAGGCATAGTACGGCTAACCAGTTCCTGATCGGGTCAGGGGATGAGGTACAGTCGAGTCCAGTAGGATCGACCTGAGCTGAATCTCTGGTGGCGGCCTTGTATTTGCCAGCGGCTGCTTTGAGTGTTGTAGTTGTAGTGGGTTTGATTCCCTTGATTTGGCTTCTCATGCAATTTTATGCATTGAACAATCAATGAGCCTTCAACCTTCGATTTCTCAATATGGCTAAAGTGGTTTTCTGAAATTCCAATACTGTGGTAACGGTTTCCTGCACGATATAAGCGCATGATATCTACAATCAAACCGGCGGGCTTTAACATCAACGAGGGTGAAAATTGCAAAGTCCTAAAGTTGACGGTCGGAGTTTGCAATTTTACCAAACGTTCAAATCTCAAATGGAAAATGTTCGATCGAGGAATAGTGAAATGCGGACAGGGACAGAGTTAACCCTGCAGCCTAACGCCACCCTCCCTTTCGATAGAAACAAAGTCTCTGAGCTGCCAACAAACCCCAACAAGAAACGAACGAACACCAGCCGACGCTTCTATTATATATAACTCTCTTCACACACACAGCTTACCCTCCTCCATCTAAATCCTCAGATTGCCCTCTCGCTCCACTTGCTCCGATCGCATCAATGGCGTCCTCTGCTGCTGGAGCTTCGATCTGCATGAAGTCTGCCTTCTGCTCCCTCAAGCAGGCTCAGGTATCGCTCTAGTGTTTCGTTCTAAGTCCTGTCCTATCATAGGATCTGTTTTCGTCTCTCTCTCTCCCTCTTTTTTTTTTCCTGCGTTTTAATGGATATGTAGTTTTGGTTCGTATTGCTGCTATCTCTGATTTGTCTGATGTATTTTCTGTAGTTGTGTGAGATGGATTTATATGGTTTTGCACTGTTATGTTATGGATCTTGTGGACTCTCATGCAATTAAACTTGGTCTGATTAAAGTTGCACGCCTTTTTGTATGCTTGTGATCGTCACTTCGTTTAGATTTAGGCTGCTTATTTGTGGAATGGTTGCAATGCGTTTTTCGCCTTTTTTTGGCGCCAGAGATTTTGATTGATGAAGATCTGCTAGTTTATGAAAAATTATTCCTGCTACGGGATATCGATGTTATTAATATACGTTATATAATTTTATAACAAATTTTCACTCTTTTCCGTTCATCCCGATTGAAATATCATTAACCATTCAAAAATTGTAATTGTTTTTAAATAATTGTGAGAGAAATTTCTTTCTCTCTTTCTCTCTTTCTTTTTGCCTAATTTAGCTGGAGTAGAGCCCATCTCCATTCTATTATTTGGCTAATTCGTGTATGATGCACCAACGGGCAGCAGCACTTTTGGTCAGTGCAGGATAAAATGACCTGACAGGATTCTAAAAAAAATTATTCTGAAGAGTTGCATCGCCTATGGAAATGTTTCTGGAGTTTCTGAAATGGACACTATACATAGGTGCATTTTCCTATGTTTGGCATTGGTCTATCATATGTACGTTCATCAGATCATTTTGGCAGCACAACTTTCTTTAAATTTATCACTGGGAAAGTCTCGATGATGTAGTAAGATGTCTCATTAAATTTTGCGGTAGTTAAGTCTTGCTCAAATATTACCTTCTCAATTTCTAAAGCAATTTAAGTTGTGACTAACCTGGAGAGAAGCTTGCATCTTATTTGCTTTCTGGTTTTGTGTAGACCCACATGAGCTCAAATTGCTTTTCTTATATATAAAGCTTTTAATGCTTGCCTTTGGCATGTTGTTGCATCCTGTGGTCAGTTTACATTAGGCATGCATATAACACTTCATATATCTATATTCGGGCATGTTATAATCATGTCCAAGTTTGATAATCAATGCGTCTTATCTCTTCTAATGAACTTCATAATTTAATATCCTCTCTCATGAATTGCATGGGCAGGCATCGAGCCGAATTTCTAGCCTGAGATCAGTGTCACTACCCATCAGTGGTAAAAACTTTCCGTCCCTTAGGTCATCCAAGGGGCCATACCGCCGTCAGGTCTGCTGTGCGGTATGTGTTCTTTCACTCTAACCTTTATATTATCATAGTATGGACGTGTTTGATGGTTTTACCTGATGATTTGTCCCATTTTGTGCTTTATACAGCATGCTTTTTTTTCCTTTTAACATTAGTTGTGTTTTATTACTTGTGGTTGGATATGCTTGAATTGCGGATTGCTATCTTTTAGTATATATTTGCAGTAATTTTCTGATCGTTCAAATATCTGAGCAGGCCAAAGCAGAGACAGTGAGCAAGGTTTGTGAAATAGTCAAGAAGCAATTGGCCTTACCAGATGGCTCTGAGGTTACAGGAGAGTCAAAGTTCGCTGCTCTTGGAGCAGACTCTTTGGACACGGTATGCAGAGACTTTTTGAGATAATTCCACTAGCACAATCTTAGCTGGTATTTTGTTTGGTTTTCTGATGTCAATGAGATTCAGTTTTGGGGTTTCAAAATAAAAGCTTCCATAATTTGGCAGGTCGCGTTGAACTTTAACAACATGTATGGCACTAATTTTGTGATCTCATCCTGGACAGTTGTTAATCCTTGTCAACTATACATATAAATCCTCCTAACTGGCAATTGAGAAACGCTTTGGCTTAGACTTTTCTAAAGCCCTGCTCTCTATTGGATCTTTGAAATTCTCTCCCATGTATTCAGGTTCTCTTCCTCCAGTACGAATTTACCACTCAAGCAGTTATCATTGCTCTTCTCTTGCTCGATGCAGGTGGAGATTGTCATGGGACTGGAGGAGGAGTTTGGGATCAGTGTGGAGGAAGAAAGCGCTCAGAGTATCCTCACCGTCCAAGATGCTGCCGATCTCATTGAGAAGCTTATTGAGAAGAAGGGTCATTAGATAATGGGGTTGAGTTGGGCTGATTATCTGAAAAATTTACTCGTCTACATTAGAGCAAAATCTTGGCCTGCTATGCTTTTACATGCCCGCCTTGAAGCCATTCAGTTTAGGCACTTAGTGTTTGATGGGCTTGTCAGGAGTTTTGTGGGATTCTGTTCTCTTTCCTTTTTGTCCGTCTTAATTGTGAGCGTTAGTTGAACTTAATTTATGTCCAAAACCTTCGGCAGCTGTTCAGTGTCTTGGTGTTTTTGTTCATTTTCGTGATTGATTTCTTCTCTATGCAATTATGAGATCTAGTCTGATGAATCGACTAACCAGCCCTTTGCTGATATCATCAACTGTTGAAATTATCGCGAACGAACTATTGCTGATCGAGATGGTAAGCAGATGTTGGATTTGGTCTATAGCCCTTGCTGCTCTGGGGTTGATGATAAGCTGATGTCGATGTTCGGTGTATGCTGGGGATGTGCCTTTCAAGCTGATTTATGGCAAGCTATAAGAGCACATATCTGAAAACTCTGGTACCTGAGGAATTGCAATTTAGCAGAGACTTGTAGGCCTGGCGGATTGAAAACGAACCAATGGTTAACGTATGCCACAGTCTTTCCCTCCTGGCACTAATCTTATCGATCCTCTCTACTTGTACTATTGCGTGATAAAAAAAAAAAGAAAAGAAGATGATTTACGGTAAATGGAATATTCACACATGGTCCATGTGTATTTCTGCTTGATAATAACTCATATGCACGTTGCATGTTTTCATGGAGGCGAGCTAGAGTAGCCAATTACTGGCTGATATATATCCACTCCCCCACGCATCATCTCCTTATTTTGCTTTTTCTTGTTTTTTTCTTCTTGAGTTTCTCTCAAGTCAATGATCAGCTAGCCAATCGCAAATGTTCATGGACCGAAGTTGACGACACAGTTGGCTCCGCCGGTGCAAGTAAATGTGCTGCTCCTGTCGTCATAGGCGTAGCCTATGTGTCTTCCTCCCAGCGTACGGCGCACATAACTGGGGGAGACTCGCAGGACGGACGGACGAATTTTAAAGAAAGCTAGCGAGAATAAGATATGTAACTTTTAAGAGCGACACATCCGTCGGGTTACTTATCATGTTCAACCCTCAAATTTTATTTGCACGGGAGATATCGAATCCCCTGACCAGCCGATACCGATGTCATGAATTCATGGACCCATCGGACGATTAACCGGGCCGTGAGTGTGCGATTAATCATCAACCAACGTGAAGTGGGCGGCGCCATGGGCCGAATCCATCAACCGCTTGTTCACTGTGCGGTGGAGCGTAAACCCACTATCTCGTGGGAATGGCAAATCCTGTGGCCAGAGACGGGCATTGAATTGGAAGGGCTTGCTCGTCCTCACCGACTGCTTTTTGCTCGTGGATGCTTACAAGGAAAAGATTGCTTGCCCTTGGGAAATTGCTGCAATAATGGATGATATACACCTTACAGAAAAGCATCTTGACCATTTTGTTTTATAGTGGGGTAGATAGTGACCCCCCACGATCTTTGCTTCCTTTTGGGTGGAGTACGTCAATGATAAAGGGCTGTAACTTCTGTATTTCGGAACTTCCTCATCGCCCTCCTCTTGATTAATGAAGCATCTATCGTGCAGGGAGGCAGGATCATCGAATAACTTATCCAGGCCTGCTGTCCTTTGCCCTGCCTCTCATGAACTCTCTTCTCATCTCCCTTTCCTATCGAGTATCTCGGAGATCTCACACGGGGTTCGAATACATCAAACATTCTGCAAGCTCTTCGCTCAGCAGTTACGTATTTACCATGTAAAGAGAGAGAGAGAGAGAGAGAGAACAATCCACGCATGTGATTGGCTTTAGACGATTAACTCTATGCAATCTCCCTCCCCATGGAAAGTACGTGATCATGCCTGAAAACATTTCTCTACTGCCTCGATCTCCACCAAGACAATGGGATGTGGATCTCTCTTGTTGAGCTAATATGGGAAACAAAGCAAACCCTGCACTCCAATCCAACTAAGTAATCACTTCTCTGCCTTATTTTATGGGTTAATAGTAGCCCGTACTGCCCGTTTCCAGGAGAAAGACCCGCAGCATGGAAAACAAACGGCAAGAAGACATCCTGAGAATAATCAGAAGACCAATTACTGGTCCATCTGTGACCGATCCATCATAGGCTTCACCTCCAACACATTGTTTTATTTTTATTATTACTATTTAACATTTTCCAAGAGTCGAATGATGAATTGTCATAGATGTTCATGGACAGAAGGTGATGAGATAGTTAGCACCGCCGGTGCAGGTAAACGTGCTGCTCTTGTCGTCATAGGCGTAGCTATAGGCCTGAGGACACTGTCCCTTGAATATCTTCGAGTAGTTCGTCGGCTGGCAGGTTTCTGGTGATGCAAACTGCCCGGTGCAGCAATATTCCGGCGCTCCGAAGGCCACGCACGCGCTCTTGCACCCGATCACCCTCCCTCCGGCCCCTCTCAGCGACAGACCACGTGGGCAGACCGAGTTTACGTCCGCCGGGCAGCTTGTAGTGTTGCACTGGCCTCCTTCCGATCCGCCCCGTGGGGTCAGCGACATGGGGACGTTGAATCCGTCCACGAGGCTGATGTCATAGAAATCCCGGCCTCCACCTGCGGCCAGGGTCAGCTCGGCCAGGGACGCTGGTGTGGCACCACCAGCTCCGTCACAGGACACCTTGCCGGAGCCACAGTCCGCCGTCTGGCAGGTGAACCTACCCGATGCGTCCGTTGAGCACAGCGTGCGGCCCCAGACCCGGCCCGACCATGGGTTAGGGACAGTGATCGTGTTTGATGCCCCGGATGTGAGCTCGAACCCGGTCGTCGAAAGCTGGGGACGGAGACCTCCTCCAGTCAACGTAGCGGGCCAGACTGTGTAGGGGCAGTTGTTATGGAAGGTGAACGTAGCAGCTCCTATTTGCTCTGCACATACAGTCAATAGTAATACACACGAGTTTGTCGATTCAATTTCTAACGGACGCCGCAGTGAAATCCTCTAGGGCGTTGGATTAGAAAGGACATGCTGCAGGGAAAGATTGTATGATCGTGTAAAACTTACTCGTGATGATGAAGAAGGGCAAGAGCCACCCTAGGAGGAGTAAAGATGGAATGAGTTCCATAATCGATCGGGAAGCAAAGCTCGCCGTCTCTGGTTGTTGTTTCTTCTGCAGAGCTCTCTTGGCGTTATGGTATGGCAATTCTTCGTTTTCGACGACTGATGTTAATCATTTGGGGGATTAGTTATTAGGTGAGAGATTCTTAGGTGGGCTCAGCGCGCAGCGTCATCCGAGCACTGAGCCACTAAATAGGCGACACGTGTAGATAGGCCCCACGGTTTCCAAAAGGGCAAGCAATCCCTAACTAGTAATTTATCAAAAGGGTTTGGGGTTTCTCCATTTTATTTAAGCACTCACTAATCATACCATACCATACCATAGGGAGAGAGTTGGATTAAAAAACATGGGACTCACATATAATAGGCAACTAAGACTCAACAGGCTATACCAATTGCCAGCGCATGCAGTTCTAATTGAATATTGGGGGCAATTAAGTCAATTCATAAATAGCCACTTGCACAGCCGCGCCACTGGGCTCTGACATTTTCCCTCCAAAATGAGTTTTACCTCCCAACTCCCTCGGACTAAACCCTAGTCCGTCTCTCTCTTAGCAAATCGATGATCTTGGCAGGGAAGAGAGAGACCTAGACGGGTCCACTTTGATTACAGCCACACGTCGCAATCGAAGAGTCAAGTTCAGTGCACTGGACTTGCCGCGTCGTCTGTTCGATTCGGGATCAGCCCTCATGCATTGAAGGATATGGGATCCCTCGGCGATGGCAGTGGAGAAAGCGGGCATAATCAGCGGAAAAGCTACAATCTTGGTCGCGAAGGAGACACCCAATTGCTCGATCCGCAGCTCTCGCCCTCTGCTTTGCCTGTCAACGGTTAGCCCATCTACATCAAAAGTTGTGGAAGAGTTTCTGACAAATGATTTTTTGTTCATCGAATCAATCGTCATTTTCCTTCTTTGCTTTCAAACAATGATCTTTCTTCGCGAGTAAAGATATTGATGCGCGAAATTTTATTGCGATGCAGGAGAAATTGTGGAAACAGCACCCGCCGAGCAGCATTTTCTAGAATGCACGGTACCATTTGATGATACTGTTCCGGTAGATGGTGAATTTGAGACCCAGATAGTGAATCCTGATGAAGAGCCGCAAGTTGCTGACTGTTATGCTGAAACCCAGATAATCAATAGCCAAGGAGGCTGCATGGACAATTTGGAGACGCAGTTACTAGACGAATTTGCCACTCAAGCTATCGTCGATTGTGAAAGTGAAGAAACATGTAGAACAGAACTGATAGGCGCAGGAAATTACTCAAGTGACAATGATTCAGTGAGTAAAGGCATCGGTCTTTCGGTTGATGAGAATAATATGCAGTTCAGTTCTCCTTGCGGAAAAGGCAAGATCGGACATAATGGCCATAATTTGAGCGATGAATTTGATGGTTCAGGTTAGACTTTTGGAGTCCATTGTTAATCAGTAACCCTTTCTTTTAGTTTACTCCTAAATCTTTTCCTCGTACTAGTTTTTCCCCTTGTCCTGATAGATTTCACCCCTCTTATGTTGTTAGCAGTATGCTGTACAGGACTGCCCAGTTGCAAGCTAAAGTTCCTCAATTTTTAGTGAGAAATTTCATCGATATTAGAGGGCTTAAAATATTTTTTCTTCGTTTGTAAGGAGTGCAGAAGTTTGAAGATGTTTCTTCCTATCTTTTCGTATTCTGATTAGTGCCTTTGTTTCACTTTTATAAGGTACTTTAAGGGGTTTCACATCAATTCGTACAGCGTCAGTACGAGCATCTGGACTAGCTGCTGGCAGTGCTAGTACAAATCAATCAGATAGTGGGTCCTATAATCTCCGGAGCAGAGGCCAATTTTCAGAGGAAACTGCTTCCAAAGTCCATGGACTTCCCCGTACAACAGTTTCCTCCATTTTCGGAGAGGAATATGTTCGGGAACAAGTTGCAGGAAAGATAGGTGATAAATCGGAAGAGCCAAGGGACGGAAACAAGTGTAAGGTTGGAAGTTCCACTGTGAGAAGACTCTTCACAGAGGATGCAAATCTTGAGATGAATAACGAATGCTCTGATAAGGGAAATGAGGATCTCAATATTGCTGGACTGAGCTATATCGACTCTCAGGAACCAGGTGATTTATCACAGGCCAATGCACTAGATTTTGTGGACCGGTTCCTTAAAGATAATCTGGATGACCTTAACCAAGAATTTTGTCTTCGTACGACTGCTGTGGGAAAATCAGCATCAGTCCCGAGTGCAAAAGGGCCTCAACTTTTGGCTGCAAATAGAGCTACTTCTGGAGATACTGGGATTTTTGACTGGGACGATAACATGGAAGATGAAGGTGGTGGAGATATTTTCTGCAGGAGGAAGGATGACTTCTTCAAGGGTGAAAGCTTACTACAGTCTTGCACCCAAATGCGGAAGGAGCTCCAAGGCAGAAGATTAGATGCGAGTAAAGTTAGCAGTGGACCTTTAAATCCCCAAGAGAAAACAAGAGGTTTGGTTCGTTCAGCTCCACCTGTAAAGTTTAGTTCACGAGGAGAGACTGGAAAGAAGATGAGAGTAAGGAATCTCAATGATGAGTTCTTTGCAGAGTCAATAGGTGAATACTTAAGGGGACAAACTGAGGAAATCTGTGTTGTCGGTTTTGATACACAATTGGCTGCCGAGGCCATGCAAGCCTTATGTCAGGAGAAGGGCCTTGATGGGAAGGATGAAAGAGAGGATGAAGAATTGCAAAGTTTTTTGGAAAATGGAAGGAAGAAAGATTTGGAGCCACCTTCTAAATGCACAAGCCGATTCAAGAGAAGAGATGAAAGTGATGCTGAGCTAAGGAAGAAGTCGCCCATCTCACTAAGAAGATCAAGGAATACAAAAAAATGTAAGAAGAAAACAGAAGTAAATTTAAGAGAGAAAACTTTGGAACAGTCTTGCACTGATAAGTTGGATATACCATGTGGCAGCAGAGAGTTGAATAATTGCAACTCAGGAGAGAAACTGCATGAGATAGGCAAAATTGGTGGTTTCTTTACACCTATTGCCCATAGAACTAGGCTATCAAAGGCGGCCAGTGAAAGCATTAGGGCTGAAATTCCAAATGATTGTCACAAGGGAGAAATTCATTATGCAGGGAGTGAGGGCCGCCAAGTAAAAGAAAATCATTCGAGACTGTCAGTTGGACCGGAAGGCAGTGGAGAACCTGTTCCCAAACACAAGCGATTGCGTAATGAAGAAATGGGTACTAATTCATGTGGCAAGAAGAAAACTCGATCATCAAAACAGAAAATGGTTATTGAAGGTTTAACTGTACAGAAGTCAGTGAAGGATTCTTCTACTGAAGCAGGCAGAAATCTGTCCCTCTCTGATAAAAATGTGGAAGCTGAGGCCAAGGTGGATGAATCACCAATAGAGAGATCTAAATTATCTAAGTCGGCTTGTATTACTCCAACAAGCTGTCCGACTCCTTCAAATGATGCTTCCCCTCTGTGTGTAGGCAATGAGTACTTTGAGCAATCTTGTAGGAAGAACCTCTCACGTTCTAGCCTCTGGAAGGAAGTGAAAAGCTTACTTGCCTCCTCAGCGCCCGGACCTTCTCCTGCTTCCAAGGATACAAGGAGGAAGTGGAGGGATATGTCTGATGTTCGGGTCCTGTGCAGCCGTCACTTGGATGAGGACACAATCAAGCAGCAGAAAAAGGTTAAGTACTGAAGGAAAATGATATTTCCTCTTTTACAGTTCAGCACCGGTATTTATATACATCTCAATGCTGTTGAAGATGTATGGATATCATCTATTCATGTTAAATGATGTATATAAGTGCTTTAAATACGAGGAAAGAATGTTGTTGGTAGAGGTTTCCTAATAAACAGGATCACTTTTCCCTTTGTTAAGATATATGATCCCACATTGATTAAATGAAGAAAACGTTGTGGGCTTATAAGAAGATTGGGTACTGTCACCTATCAGCTTGAGCTTATAAGTGGAAACAGGCCCGATCCCTTATGAGCTCACAACGAATTTAACATGGTATCAGAACCAGTGGGTTCGCACCTCGCCCAACCTGAGTCCAAAACCTTGGCTTGCGGTCAGTTGATATAAGCCCTAGTACGGAAGAAAATTGCCCGACTCGTGGCCAATTGTCCCTCTCGTCTGAGACCGGAACAAGAGTACTCGGCTTGTAGGCAGTTGTTGAGGACGGTTGTTTAATGGCACGTGGCAAAGTGAACCACGTTGCCACGTGAGGGTGGGTGTTGAGATATACGATCCCACATTGATTAAATGAAGAAAACATTGTGGGTTTATAAGAAGGTTGGATACCGCCACCTATTAGCTTGAGCTTTTAAGTGGAAACGGCCCGATCCCTTATGAGCTCACAGCGAATTTAACACCCTCCTATTAGAAGAACTTGTATGCTGAAATGATAATCCCTTGCATTTCAATCTTTGGAGTATTACCTTAAGTTGTCAGGCAAGCAAGTAGGATGCAGGAACTTGTCTCAGATTCAACTAGTTCTATTACTGCATTGTCGTCCATGGTCAGTAACATGAGTTTGTGTTTGTCACCCAAAAATTTTGAAAATCTTCTGTTTCCCAATTGCAGATTTTGGCCCGTCTTGGAGCTTCGGAGGCATCTACCATTTCTGAGGCCACTCATTTTGTGACGGACAAATTTGTGCGTACCAGGAATATGTTGGAAGCTATTGCATTGGGCAAGCCAGTGGTTACACATCTGTGGCTTGAGAGCTGCGGACAGGCAAGCTGCTTTCTTGATGAGAAAAATTACATTCTAAGGGATGCAAAGAAGGAGAGAGAGATTGGGTTTAGCATGCCTGTTTCACTTTCGCGTGCATCTCAGCACCCACTTTTACAGGTAAGTTTCTCCTGAGGGATCTTCATTTTCCTGACGCATTTTTCTAGGAACTAAATGGATCAGAGAGTGGTCTGACCAGCAGCCATGGTGGACAGGGAGCATCTTTCCATGGCAGTTCTCTCAATTAACCAAAAGATTTTGGGTTCCAATCCAGCTCCTTACATTTGCTTTCTTTGAAGCAATTGCTGTATTATCTTGATGCAGGACCTCAGTGTAACCCATGGACCTGGAACAGCAATAATTGTCCAGATCCAAGAAATTTTATTTGAAGCTGTCGCAAGTTACCCTTTTAAGAGACTTTGTCTTTTTGCAGGATCTGAGAGTATTGATCACCACGAACACAAAACCCAGTAAAGAGATAATATCTACCTTGGTCAAGGCAGTTGGCGGCCAAGTATATAATCCTGACCTGTAGCCTGCTGTTTTGTTTCATTCGTTCATAATGAATGTTGGAGGAGTACTTTTTTAAAAGTTTGCTAAATTAGACTGATAATCTTCTTCAGCCTACTGAGAGGATTGGGAGGTCTGCTCTGAGGGATGACAAGGTTCTTGCCAACTTGTTGATATTGTCCTGTGAAGAAGACTATGATATTTGCATACCTTACCTCGAGAAAGGTAGAAAACCACCTAACTTTCATTGGTTGGTTTGTTTGATTTTAATAATGAAATTTATCTTTACTCTGGCTGCATCTCATCAATTTGGCAGGGGCGTCAGTGTATAGCTCGGAGCTGCTGCTTAATGGGATTGTGATTCAGAAGCTGGAGAATGAGAGGTAGAATAGCTGTTCATAACATTATTGGAAGTGAATCTATTTTATTGACTTTGAAAGTTCCCCATCATAATCATATGAGACTCTGCCAAAGCCAATGAACATGGAGGAACTGTGAAGTATACGCTCTGGATGCATCCTTGAAAACTACGTAGAGATCCATTTATTGACCAGTATTACCAACTTTTGGGATCCCTGTTATATATATATTTTTTTCCTTCATGAGACTGCATGATGGCTTCCCCAAATATGCTATGGGCTGATATAGCTTGCCTGATCCTGATGTGCAGGCACCGACTCTTTGTAGATAACATGAAGAGAACACGATCAACTCTTTGGCTCAAAAAGGATGGCAAGAAATTTGTTCCAGTGACTAGTAAGCATGATAAGCGGTAGAACACCGTCTGTTTTCCACTTCCCGTTACATGTCTGCAAGTTCTCCTCTCCCTCTGCTTTTTTTGCTGGCAACCCTTCTCTTTTACTGCACTAAAGCCATAGTCATCTGTACATAGTTACAACTGGAGAAAGGCAAGATATGGAAGGTTCTCTTATATATTATCTATTTATTGGTCCTCAGTTACATGAATTAGGATTGTTGTGAGTTCGCTTTTGGCTGAGTAAAATTATTTTTCGGCATTCGTGAATCGAGGCGTATTCTCTTTCACTCACTAGTATAAGATTGCTTCATTATTTGCTGAAGTTGATCGAGTTCTTTATAGAAAGTTTAGTGTTCCAGTGAAGGACGGGTCAGTTTATGTGCACCACATATTACTTTTAGCATACTACCTGTCCTCTCTTTTTTACCAAAGAGAAATTTGGTCAACATGGGTGAGCTAATGGATGAATCCAGCCGCCTCGTTTCATCGAAAGTGTGATAGCAAAACTACTTCTTTGTTTTTTTCCTTCTTGGAATGTAACTGACTTGTATGATAGCGTCCGAATGAGTAGGGGGCGGCCCGGTTGCCCTTGTCGGCCGGCAACTTGGTGTGTTGATCTGGGCGACTGATCTTTGTAGATGCACCGATATACTTAGTCAGTAACTCGATGAACAGGGGGAAGAAAGTGTAGAGGATGGAAGTTCATACCTCGTACTGATGTGGCAAGCGAGTCTGTCACAGCCAAGTGAGCGGTCAGTCGGCATGTAGATGCAACACGTGGCGCGTGCCCAATGGAGAGTCGAAATTAGAGATATACCCCCTCTGACTTTGTTCCGCATGGCAGTATAGATATGCATACGATTTACCCGCTTCCGGATATGATTTTCATTTTGAAGTCAATGGTATTTTGAAATTATAATAACTGATTAAGTTTCAAAAGAATAATTTTTAAAGATTAAATATATCCAATCATGCTAATAAAACTTATCTTTTTATGTTTCTTTTCTTTTCTTTTTTTGTTTTGTGTTTAAAGTTCTGTTTGTTCAACGCTGTTAGGAAGGATTTGGTAGCTGATAACGCGCGGATCGGTCCCATCTAGGCCATTGCCCACATGGATTGGTCACAATTGTGGGGCTGTTTTCCAAGTAGATCATGGAATTGAAACTTTTTTTAATGTAGAAATGAATCCTTTTCGAGAGGACATGACTCCTAATCAGATCATCACATGTTTTCATAAGATTCGTGAATGCCCAACAGTGGTGTATATACTCTGAGAAAAATAAAGGGCCCTGCATTATCTGAACTTGTGGGCAGGCCAGCTTATCCTCTGACCTAAAGCCATCGGCTTCCGTAGTCACCGGTGGCCATTAAATAGAGCCCATGTTATTATTTATAAGGCACATCACATATACATTTGATTAACCAATGCCGAGTTGTGGTATCTGATGGGAGCTGAGCAGTCGCTCTCGTACACGGCACATCGACGACGTCCGAGACGTCCCGTTTGAAAACAGATTAAAGGGGGCATTGTGGATGGGATTAGATTGCAGCAGAGGTGCGTACGGTGGACAGGTTAACCGGAGCTATGACCTCTTAGAGAAATGGTTTGGTTGAGAGTAACTCTATGGAAAGAGATGTATAATATCACAAACTCCCTCTCGCAACCGTCGTGAAAGAATGCGTCGGAATTTCTCCAATCAAATTGGATCGAGAAGGAAACCCACATCCATTCGCGCAATATTGTGTTAGGGGCGAGTTTGTGAGCGGCGGCAAATTGCGTTTAGGACTGGACAATTCCCCATACGATAAGGTAGCGTACGGTAGCATGTTAGGTGTGTCCCTGAGTGAGTTTGGTTGAATTTTGATGTACTTTGATGGTTAAATGGATTAAACAAATCGTGAGCCATTATTGATTAAGAAACATGGTGAAATCCGTTTGGTAACGTGTTTCACAGTTGTTTCCCACCCATAGATGCAGCCGCCCTGTCAAATCGAATCAAGCCTGCCTAGGAACACGCAATCATATCTTCGAGGGAGCAGCTTAATTAAGTGGAATTATCCGATTTCGATTCTTCCACCCACGAAATACATTAAGCCGATATCACCATCGCCTCCCTGTCTTTTGTCTCCTTCTTATTTTTTTTTTAGCTAATTAGTTAATATATTGAATAATATATTATATAATATACAACATATTATTAATATTTAAATATGGACAATAAAAATTTTAAAATATAAACCGAATGTACCATATATGGTTAACATATCAGCAGTCGGACTCTTGAAAGGCTCCTTTTTTTGTCTTTTTTCAATAATTGTTATTTAGGTAATAATTTTAACTAACCCTCATAAAGTAAGTACTGTGACAGAAAAAGCCCCGCGAGATCTCAGCATCTTCTCCACCAGTACGTGGTATACCATCAACTTACTGAACCTCGACTGTTCTCTTGCTCATTGTATAATTATATATATATATATATATTGTATGTGTGTGTGTATATATGTATGTGTATACGTGTGTGTGAGAGTGAGAGAGAGAGAGCACAAATTGATGCCCTTTCCCCGGGTGATCTAATAATTAGGTTCACACAATTATTTTAATATTCCCTTTCCCTCAGTATATATAGCCCACCCCCATCATTGTGCATGAGCATGCAAAGCATCAGCTGCTGTAAAGTAAACCCCCGAGATCAGAAAGAAGACGATGATGGCGATGAAGAAGAGGAGCAGCACTACTCTTGGGTTAAGTTTGGTGTTTCTGGGCGTCATGGTGAGTGAGCTCGTCGGTGTTTCTTACGGAGGGGGCTTGAGAAAGAACTTCTACAGGAGATCTTGCCCGCTCGCGGAGGAGATTGTGAAGAGCGTCACCTGGAAACATGTCGCCTCGAACTCGGCCTTGCCTGCTAAGCTCCTGAGGATGCATTTCCATGACTGCTTCGTTCGGGTATGCGCGTGCCAACGTGTTTTAACGACATGTCTCTTGTATATCCTATGCATCCTCCATTACCGTGTAAGTTTGTGCATTTCATACTGTAGTGATTAAAGATCTCAAGTCGCACCAACGCAATCCATGCCCTATATCCGGTCTGGATATCATCTGCAAAAGGATTGGTCGGTTCTTTCCGGCTTTCCGTTAATCCCATGCTGCTCGTTGAGAGAGTCGTCCTCGGAATACTCTATATAGTTCTTCTCGCAGCTGTGGTCTGACAATACTGCCGCTTCATTTGCAGGGATGCGATGCCTCCGTTCTCATTGACTCTACGGCAAACAATGCAGCTGAGAGAGACGCAGTCCCGAACCAGTCACTCTCGGGTTTCGATGTTATTGACGAGATCAAGACCCTGCTCGAGGCCACTTGCCCCGGTGTAGTTTCTTGTGCTGACATCCTCGCTTTAGCTGCAAGGGACTCGGTCTCCTTCCAGGTAATCGTAATCATCTTAACAATTAATTAATCTGTCCCCTCTTGCTTAATTAATTAATTCTAGTAATAATTAAACTGAGAATCCGAATACGTGCGTTATACGGTGTACAGTTCAGAAAGTCAATGTGGAAGGTGTTGACCGGGAGAAGAGACGGGACCATATCGAGGATGCAGGAGGCTCTCGACAATATCCCCTCTCCATTCTTCAACCTCACCACTCTCAGGCAATCTTTCGCCAATAAAAGCCTCACTCTCCACGACCTCGTCGTCTTGTCCGGTAAAACTCTCCCGACCAATGATTTTTCTCCTTTCACAGATTTCGAGCAGCGATCCTGAATAAGGAAAACATGCACCGAACTACCTCTTTCATGTGACTGAGCTGGGATTGATATGTCAGTGATCGTAATTGAAACGTAACTCTTCTTGATTATGTATGGATCCAGGGGCTCACACCATCGGCGTCGGACACTGTAACTTCTTCAGCAACAGACTCTACAACTTCACCGGGAAGGGCGACGCCGACCCTTCCCTGAACTCGACATATGCTGCCTTCTTAAGGACACGGTGTCGGAGCCTCTCGGACAACACTACGACAGTACCCATGGACCCAGGGAGCGTGCTTTCCTTCGACTCCCATTACTACACTGTCCTGAAGTTACACCAGGGGATGTTCCAATCCGATGCCGCCCTCATGACCGAATCCCAGTCAAGGGGGATCGTGGACGAGCTGGTCGACCAGGGCACTTTCTTCACCGAGTTCTCCCAGTCGATGAAGCGGATGGGAGCAGTCGGGGTCCTCGTGGGCACCGCCGGTGAAATCAGGAACAAGTGTAACGCTGTGAACTCGTAAAGGAGAGCGGACATGATGGTTGTTTGCAGAAGCGTGTGATCCCTATTATTTGCTGAATAGTTGTTGGTTCTGATTCGGAAGAAATTTCCAATTTTAAGCTGTGCTGTCTGTTTGTTGTTCTCATGGAAAATTGCAGAGAACAATCTAAAGGAGATCTGCTCCTGAAATGAAAAACTGTTAGCGTGCCCTCAAATACTGAGAACGACATTTAAACTCTTCATTCACTAGAATTGCAAAGCTGGGAAATATCTCCGACCCGTGTAGGATATGTCTCTGTCATGATCGCTATGCTCTGTGGGCTATATTCCAGTAAAGATCGTTCCTTAGAAGCATCAAGAGGGACTATTCACTTGTGGGCGTCGAGGGTCAACCACAACAATAATTGGACTTCGGCCACTCTCATCCTAGAAAAGGATCCATTCACGAGCCGCCAGAGAAGACTGAGTTATCATCCATGGCCATTCAACGTAAGTATGAGCATAAATCGGACAAACAAATCGCTCGAGGACTGGAAACTTCGTACAGGGTTCCGGCATGCAAGGAATCATGAGGGTGAAACCCTCTGCAGGGATAGGGGTAGAGAGATGACTTTACGGTTGGGGGCCACGGCCCATGGGCCGATTTTTGTGATGATGGGCCCAACGAGAAATAACTTATGGGCTTGCCTAACGGACTAAAGAGATTTTTGTAATCTTCTTCTTTGTTGTTGATTCTTGTTTCCTAAGCCAAGGCGCGCACACATTTGACATTTGATTAAGACACCTCACGCTGCATATTTTCTTTATATATACATATATGTATATATATGTATATATATTTGGACAAGACACCACGGGTAAAGGTTAGCCTTAAATGCATATAATATAATAATAATCCTAATAACCGTCCTTTCTTTATTTACTTGGCTCAATTTTAACTTTTTTTTATATATAATAAAAAAGAATTTACACACCCAGAAGCTTATCCCTTCACATTACATCATCTCCCTTTCCTAATTTCCACTGCCCAAAAAATAAATATTTATAAAATTCAAAGGCCGAAAATTATGGACATTTACCACGTCATTATTTTGTTTTCCTGGTTTAGCAAAATTGCGGCTCTTGAATAATAATTAAAAAAAATGGTTGGTGGACAGCCTGTCCGATCGCTGGCGTCATGTCACATCGGCCTCTTCTGTCGGTCAAAGCCCACCGCAGGTTATGTTCCACTCTCGAGCACGCGCCCGAGGGCCAACGATAGGAAGAATACGCACGCGTTAGAGACACGCGCGAGGGGGCTACTCGTGACTGCTGACGTCCTGTGACACGCGAGCATCCAATTGCCACACGCCAAGTCCACTTCTGATTCTAGTCACCACCATCCGGAGGGGGAGCGACAGGCGGCCGGCGGTCCTCCTGATTTGCCCCTTCTCACGATATTTTGAGAGTCAACACATTGTAATGTGATAAATTGACTAATGAATTTGTCGAGATTTAAAATTTTATTAATTATGGATTTTCTTAATATCAGTGTCAGCCCTCACTCATTCAACTGCTATGGTATACGTATAAAATTACCTATATCTGTTTTAATTACGAAGTGTCAAGTGGAATTTTCAATTCTGTTCGTGTTGCCCGTGAAAGATAGCGTCTAAGATTGGCTATTCATAGTGTTTCACTTCATAATTTCAAGTTTAGTTATTTGCCCAATTGTAATTAAAAAATATATATTTTTCTATCTGAGCTGTCCATCATTATTTATGTGTTCATTGCAAATTGACTAATCCACATTTAAGTTTTGCAGGTCTTTCTTCCATTATAACCTTTGAAAAAAGCTCTCATGATATGGAAATAGACATCAATATTTATATAGATGCAACATGGGACAGAACAGGAGCATATGCTACAAGAGTGGCAAACAGAGATGAAAAAGAGTTGCTCTCCTTTATTCAACCCTGCATAGTGCATTCATTCCCCTGCAGAAAGCCGGAGCACACGCTATTGCCTTGGTCGCCCAAATCTCCTGCTCGAGAAATTGGTCTAATGTCTGTTTTTCTTTTCTTTTTTTCATATTATGAGGAGATTGTTACTTTTGTTAATAGGAAGAAAAAACGTAGTTGGAATTGTAAAGCTGATATCTCTGTTGTTTTAGCATGTGTTGCAAATATTAATAACTGATCGTATTATTGGATTTCCTACACTAGAAATATTATAGCTCATAACTTATGTCGAGCACATAAAATACATCAATTGTGTGAGCTAACTTTTGTACCTAAATACAATATTTTATATGGGAAAGCCCCCTCACTTCAGTATTTAAATATAGTAATTTATTTTAAAAAAATTAAATTTAAGTCGAGATGAATAATTTAAGCATTAAAACTCTTAAAACATAAATTATTTATATTTTCAATACTTGAAACTCGGATGTTATTTATACCAAACTATCTAAGCTCTCACATTAGTCATAATAAGGTTATTTTTCATTGACTAGAGTCCGCCATTTATGGAAACTCATTTTAACCTCCCACTTATGCCAAATAAAATTTGCTTGAACTCTCGATGCTATATAGAGGTGGAAAATCGTGTCGGCATGGTCTTATTGGGTCGGTCCGACACGACATGATAAGAGCTAGCCCAAGCACGGTCCTTTAGGATATAGGGCCAAGTCGACACGTTACAATAAGATAGGGACGGCCTATGCCCGATCCAATAGCACAATAATCTTCCTTAATTATAGTTTGTTTACAATTATAAGTGAGTTCACAAAATAACTTATTCTATCATTTAATAATATTTGATAGTCTATTAGTTTTTTTTTAGATTTTTTAATCGGACTATTGTGTCAGCCTAGATCAGAGATCATTAAGCATTGCACGCTCGATAAAATTACCAGGCCGTGTTGATACTGCATAATAAGCACCGGCTCAGGTATGGTATTATCATGCCGGACCGGATTTTACCTGGTCTAATACTATACTCTCCTTTATATATATATATATATATAATTTTCTTATTAAAAGGCTCAATTTTGTAAAATTCACTGTGGAAAAAAATATTCCAATTGGGGCAAAAAAAAAATTAGTGAGAGAGAGAGGGAGAGAGAGAGAGTTCCCTTCTCTACTTGATTTGTCTAAACATCTCTGCTAGTCGTGTAGTTCTAGCTGAACCTATCCCACCCTTTTGGACTGTTCTCCCCACTCCAATATCAACGGAGCCTGCTAAAAACCCTCCTCATTCACCGTCCCTCTTCCTGCTCATACCCGGCGATGGACGGCCAACCTCCGATTGTCATCGACGACCCCACCTCTACCGTCTGGGACTTCGCCGACCTCCTCGACTTCACCTCTGGCGATCACCTTTTCCCCGATCACTGGGAACCCTCGGCTGAAGGCCGCCCAAGTACCGCTCCTCATGTAGATCCCAATCCGGACGGTCTCCCTACTCTTGCCGATTTCATGGCCCGGAGCCGTAAGCGGGACCCACGCCTAGTCTGCTCCAACTTCATCGCTGGCCACGTCCCATGCGCCTGTCCAGAGATTGACGAGAAGCTCGAGGAGGAGGGTCTCCCCAGGAAGAAACGGAGCCGGACGCACCGTGCCGGGTCGACCGTGATCCGTTGCCAGGTCCCTGGCTGCGAGGCGGACATCAGCGGGCTCAAGGGCTACCACCGTCGGCACAGGGTCTGCCTCTGCTGTGCCAACGCTCCCTCCGTGGCTTTGAACGGAGAGACAAAGAGATATTGTCAGCAGTGCGGCAAGTAAGCGATCCTGTTCTTTCTTCATAGCTCAGAGCTATCATTTCGCCTCGGGAAATTGGATTTTCCGGTTCTGAAAATCGTGTTTTTTTTTCTGGCTTCTACTAACAATTTCGAATTATGGTCCCGATTGAGTCGACGCAAGTATTGAGCTTGCGCTGAGTTTTCTCTGCTTTGTCATTCTCTCTCCGCGAAGAAATCATTGAAGTTTGGAGTTGATCTTTTGTCCTATCAGTTGGTTAATTGTATAAATGTATATGGCTACATTTATTTCTTCGTATAGAAGAGGCACTTGAGAAAGAAGGCTCTGCTTTAGTCTCGGTAAAAATGCTTCCTTTAGCATTTACTGCCCCGATTTCATAGCTCAAGCTATAGTGAATTAGCAATTTCTCGAAGCTTTTCCGGTGTTATTGGATAGTTCGTGGAGATGTCTATGACTCAGTGAAGAGCAAGTACCGTGTTTCCTTCAGTACTTTTGATATTAGGGTATTCTTATAACTTCTTTGCTGGTTAATAAATCTTGTATTCGTTTGGTTAAGTGTCATATCTGGATTTCTTGACACCTTTACTTTTCTTAATGAGCGTTCTACTAATATGGAAATGGATGTAAGGTCGTGGCCTGAAAGTGTAGCTCTGTCTTGCAGGTTCCACATCTTGCCAGACTTTGATGAAGGTAAACGCAGTTGTCGAAGGAAGTTAGAGCGTCACAATAACAGGAGGCGGAGGAAGCTTGTCGTTTCTGACAATGTTGTAGGAAAGGAATTTCAACAGGATGTCAACACTGATGATATTCCGTGTGAAGATGAAGAGGGTAAAGGTCAGAGCCATGGTATATATAAATTGCCTTACTTCTAATGAGTTCAAGGACATCAATTGGAAGCGTAATGAAAATCACTCTTGGAACAGATATGCTATGCTCGAGTAACCAATTAGGTGAAAAGGAACCTTCATTAGAGCCTGAAGATGGACAAGTATCTCCCCCTTGTTCTGCTCCAGAGTTCCAGACAGTTAATCATACAGATAGTTCAGTATCATTTGTATCTTCTCGTGATATCCAAGCTGCTGGTCCCAAAGATAATCCTAAACACTCTCTTTCCACATCCTGCTGTGACAACAGGAGCGCTTACTCATCCTTGGTGAGTTTACTGCTGGATTTTCACTTGTTTTTGCTTTATTTTTTTAATAGGTATGTTAATTCAACAATATTTTAATAGTGTCCCACAGGCCGAATATCGTTCAAACTGTACGATTGGAACCCAGCAGAGTTTCCAAGGCGTCTTCGGCTTCAAGTAATTAGAGATTATTATGGCAGTTTAGTATTTGGAATGAATTCTTTGATTCTTGCTTGAAGTGACATGAAAATTATTAAACATTGATGGAATTTATTGCCAGGTTCTCCAGTGGTTATCTAGCATGCCTGTAGAATTGGAAGGTTATATTCGTCCAGGATGTACAATCTTGACAATGTTCATTGCGATGCCCACATTTATGTGGGAGAAGGTAAAGTACTCTCATAATTTGATGAATGAGTTGTCGATAGGAATGGTCTTTCCCAGATTCATAACTCTGCAAGAGATAATTTTTTCTACTCCACACATCTCGTTTAACATATCAAATCACCTCTAATGTGTCTGCAGTTAAGTGAAGATCCTGTCTCTAGCATACGAGACTTTGTTGTTCAACCTGGAAGCGTACTACCAGCAAGAAGCACATTTTTCGTGTATCTGAACAACATGGTTTTCTGTGTTCTGAAAGGTAAATTAATGTCATTTCCGTCTGTATCTGTTAATTTTTCTTGTGTTTATTTAGGTTGCTCCATTTGACCAGTGGGTGCATTTTGCATACAGGCTTGGTTTCACCTTCTGAAGTCTGCTGAGGTTTTAATATTACTTCAGATGTTTGATATGATGTGCTTCTCTATTATAGGTGGGCCTTCAATAGTAAAAGTCACGGTGGTAGATCGAGCCCCTAGACTTCACTATGTTTATCCACTGTGCTTTGAGGTTGGCATGCCGATAGAGTTTGTTGCTTGTGGAAGTAATTTGCGAGAATCCAAGTTCAGGTATGTGCTCTAATGAAACACTTCATTTGTTATGGTTTATTGTTTGACTTTATTTTTCTTGTCAATCATCTGGTTGGCTTCTAAAAAACCATTAAAAAAAGCTTATATTCCTCAGTCTTTTGTGAGGATTTTGGTTTTCCATTGCATTTTCATCTCTGATTTATTCAACCTGGTTTTATATAGAAATTTGAACCTAAAAGTCACATTTAGGATTTGGAACCAAATTCAATTGTCAAAGCATATTATGTAAGTGCAAATTATTTCAATTGTAAAATTGTTAAGTTGTATGGAGTATCTTAAGAAATATTACTCTGTTTGCAGGTTTCTCATTTCTTTCAGTGGCAAATATCTGGCTTGTGAATCCAGTCTCCTATCTCCAGAATTCAGATCTGGAGAGGGGAATGACCATGAATTTGAATACCAGTTTTATAAGATTCACATTTCTCGAACTCAACCTGATCTCTTTGGTCCTGCATTTATTGAGGTAGGTATATGGATGAACTTTTTGGTTTTCTTGTTTTTTTGGGTCAAAATTATTCTGCTAGTCTCTTTTTACTCTGGAAAATTTTCTTGATGAACACCCAGCGGAAAAAATAGGAATTAAGAATGATAATGATGAACATAAACAAGGAAAGATGTTCCTGATGAAATTGGTTTTCAAATAACAGTTCAGACCAGCCTGTCCCTTGTGCATCTTTTCTTTTTTGTAGTTGCTACTATAGTTTTCTTTTTTGGGTCTGACCTCTTACATCTGCAGGTAGAAGATGAGCTTTCAGGTTTATCGAACTTCATTCCTGTCCTTTTCGGCAACAAAGAAGTTTGTTCAGAGATGAGGAAGATACAGCAAACAGTAGACGAGTCCTTTTTAAGGATGGATCCAGATTTTTCAGGCACTAATTCTTTGTGCGAGACTCATATTCAGGCTCAAGCAGCAATTTCTGAGTTCCTTGTGGACATTGGGTGGTTGCTAAAGGAACCTCCTTCTGAAAATCTCTACAGTGATTTATCTGTGTCACAGATCCAACGACTCATCTGCTTGCTGAACTTTCTAATAGAGAATGAATCAACTGTTATATTGGAGAGAATTTTGCTGATCTTGTGGAAATTGATCGATGAATTTGAAGCTAAGGGTGGAAATGGAGGCTCTGATGGTGCCAATATTGATATCTTAAAGACAAAAATGGAATTTGCTAGAGATTTTCTCTGCCCCAAACTTCAGAGAATTGGGGCTACTGAGCTGTTCTCAGGGTTCTCGGCCCTTAGTTCTCCAAGTTATGTGCTGTCAGCTGTTGAAGTCAATCAGGTAAGGATGTCTCTATCAAATATATATGTGTGCATAAATCACGGGTTATGGATTATAAATTCATCATTGATGGTTTCATGGAAAACTGTGCTTTCTGTTTGGCAGGTTCTTTAGAAAACAAAAAAGATGCATATTCTTTAGAAAATATGTTTGTTAGCTTGCATTGACGGATTAGTCCTTATGGCTTGAATATTCAGAATATGGAGTCGAGAGAGCATAAGAACCTGGAAACAGCCACTGCGATGACGTTTACCACCAGAGATGACGATGTCCCACTCTTGGATTTTCAGGGGTCCAATAGTAGGATCCTTGTCAAGAAAAAGATGTCAAGACAGGTTTTCTTCCCATCGATCCTGAGATCTAGCCCAGCCCTGTACATAGTTGCCGTAGCAGCTGTTTGTTTTGGTGTCTGTGCAGTTCTTCTCCATCCGCACAAGGTTGGCAAATTTGCAGTGTATGTTCATCGGCGACTCATTGACACTCCGTAGATAGATGCTATTAACCCTCTTATTATTTTTAAGAGAAGGGGACTACGCTCAATATGGATCCTCTTCTTTGTGCACATATGCATAGCTTGAAGCTCAGCATTCTGCTCGAATGGCTGATGGAAGATTTGCAGGCGTCAGTTTCTTTTTGCTCTTCCTGGATAGATTTTTATAGGCTTTTTTAACTGTATCTTCATATTCAATGGACTCGTCATGCAGTTCCCAGATCTTCTGCCTAGTTGGGGGGGGAAGAATAATGTTTCAGTTTTATGTTCTGTGTACTTGATGTAGCTGAGTTTTGGGTGTTCGCTGACAGACATGAGACGACTGCTAACATATTCAACGTCGATATTGTACTGATAAATGTGATATTATTGCCATGGCATACTTTTTGCTAATCTTTGTTGTCGAGGAAGGAGAAGACGGTGGTAGGTGCGGGGGATACTGACTTCTAATTCTCACAACAATATATATTTTTTTCCCGTTTGATGCAGCCGTAGGCGCTATGCTCAGCGATGTCGGCTATAGGTGGATAGAACATACGGTGTAGGAGAAAAACTTGAAGCATCCCACTTACCAGTGATCTCTCCTTGGCCACTTACATTGCAGAGGCCATTCGGCTTTATGCTCCCTGATCCCTCTGTTACTTCTCCCTGTTATGTATCGGTCTCTGTTGTTGATTCGCAAATCTTTGAATGTGGTTTATTTATCACAACTCGGACACTGGGTGATGCTGCATTGTCATGACGCTTACACTTACGATCCTGAGAGCAAAAACGACCGGCTGAACACAACGTATGATGAGACCACCTGAGTCCTATATATGCATATTAGGTTAGACACTCAGATTCACTAAAGGAGCCACGATGCAGAATCGACTCGACAAGAAAGCAGCATGTCTTCATGTTGTTTAGCAGCACAAATATCATAAGAGTTCTACCCTAGCAATCAGAACATCATACGATTCACAACATATGTGGAAAAGGCATTGTTCACTTCAGTCTCGTTCGTTATTCACGCGTCAGATAGTCTGGGTTCTTCATTTCACTTATCGGATATCATGAAAGAGACGCGGCCCTACGCATGTTGCCTGCAGCAAATCTTCTGTTTCAGAAGCTGGTGACCTCAACAGCAGGAATGGACCCACCAGCAGCCACAACTTGCTGTTCCAGCTGCAGCAATTTATAGTAGTGAGAATGAAGAACACATGAACAACTCACAAGATTCCATTTTGTCCCCGGTAGCTTCACGACCTTCTCGAAATGCATCCTACCTACCAAACAGTCTCAAAAGTCCCACTGAAGTATGCTAAACATTGACATCAATTATGACTGTAATCTTCATATGCAAGGTGATTCCCGATGAGCTCTCTTCTTCTGTGTCAGTTGGCAGGACTTGATCGATGGTGTGGTGTTGTGGGTGGGGGTGGGGGTGGGAAGTGGTGTCCATCGGGAATAGTTGAGACAGTTTCAGGGCCCGAGGGGCGGTTAAGATGGGTGCAGTGATTTCAAAAGGACGTCAAACTAGCGGAGAAAAACTGAAACTATCAGCGGGGGAAATTTTCGTGAAGACAAGAGCTTTAAGTGGAAGCTTACCCTGAAAAGCGTCTGGAGCTTGGATTTCACAAGGTAATAGTCTTGTTTAACTTGCTGCAGACATCTCATGCACCTGTGCAAAAAGAAAACCCAAACCTCCGTTGAGTTTTTGTATGACAAAATTGGATCGTCGGACGGCTTACGATGTTCGTGACTTTCGGAGTTATACAGATCGTGAAACAGAAGAATTAAGTTACATGAGGGCAAGCCATGTAGCTAATCGAATGACTTTCTTTTTTTTTTCTTCTTATTGGATGATCAAATACTAGGGGGGTGGGGATTTGGGTAGAGAAAAACTCACGCTTCAGTGTTCTGTTCCTCGATGTAATTACGGAAGACGATACACACATTCTTGACTCTCTGCGCTCCTATGCTGCCCAGACACAAGGAAAATGAGGTCGATACAGTAAAGCACGCATGCATTTGCAGGTAGGTATGTTTCAGTTGTTTACTCCTCGTTTAAGAACTAGAACGCGGCGCACGACGTCTGAGTCTCTGTCTGCTCTGTAAGGAGAGACAGCAAGCGTGGCATCTTAAAGAAGGTATGAAGTTTTTCTTCGTACCTCGAGCTGCTGCCCTTCAACTGATGAACATACGCATCAACCTTTCTGAAGTCCACGGTTTGCTGATCCCTGAAATAAATCACGCCATTGCTTACAGTGTGATCGTCTTTCTATAAGCAAAATGACAGCTTTCTGCGGGTAACACAGGCAACAGTTTATCATCTGAACAAACGTTGATACAAATGTATCCGAGCAGAGAATCCGCATTCCTCGGTCGTTAGATCAACTATGTAGGAGCTTTTTCCTTTAGTATATATACTGTGTTAGATGAGTCTCAGCTGAATTATTAATGTGAACTAGTCCTACCAGACACGGAAGGGTTGAACTCAGACAACGTTTCCAGCACAAGATTTTATCCTATAATTGCCTGAGCCCACATGGGATCCCCGATGAGCAACCCTTTTTTTGCCCCCTACAGCATATGTCCATCAACTATGCTTGAGGTGGACTTTTTAGACCTGGTTGGGATCCAGTTTGGAACTTGTAAAGAACATTGAATGTGAGAGAGAGGAGGTACATAGCGGAGGTGAGTTCATTGAGCAGCTTCTCAGAATCATCGAAGAAGAGGGAGATAACCTCTCCCACGAAACCGGGGTTGCTCTCATCTTGCAGCTGCTGAAGCTGCAGAAACTGAGCATCCAGTAGACCCTGCCCCTCAACAAAAGATATTGTCAACAATAACAAGCGCAAGATCAGCACGCAAGATTGTAATTTGCAAACCAACTAGAAGGTCCTTAACCTCCATGACGAGGGACCTGGTGTACTCCTCCAGCCTCCTCTGCATCAGACCCACCTCCATTATTGCTCCGCCTCTGACTGAGCCCACAGAGAAAACACGGGACTGTCCTAATTATGGTGAGGGCTGCAGAAGCTTGACAGGAAGGTTGAAAGCGACATGAGGGAATTTATAAATTGGGTGGGCACAACGGAGAGAGATCCAAAAGAAATTTATATGCTTGATCGCTTGCTTTCTGGGATTCTTTGTTCCTTTTTAATCCGTTCATCTCATTGCCTGGGCATGAAATGGGGATTGGCCTTCCAAGAACAAACTTCGACAGACTGCTCTCCAAGGCCTGAAATCTTTTGATCCTTTGGAGTGATCCCATAAAGGAATGGTAGTTTTCCATTCTTGTTTCTCCTCTATTCTATAGAGTGCAGTGTGTACTAAATATATCAATCTATTGGACATCGTAATATTTTATTAATCATCCAAACAGTATATTATATAGTATATGTCTCTCATGTATTAATTTCGAGAGTTTTAAAATATAAACCATATATTATACATTACCAGCTTATCAATGACTGGCCACTCAGATACATTTGTATCTTCATCCTTTGAATTAAAGGTGTGCCAAAGACGAGAAGGTAAAATGTATAATATACGTCGCGTTTTTATTTATTTATTATTATTTGTTCCTTCTTTTTATTAGTGGGCATTATAAAAGCGGGAAAGAATCTTATCTAATCTATTTATTTATTTTTTAATTTTTTGATGCATTTACTATATGGTAAAGAATTCTATAGATTTTAATTAGTTGAAGTTAATCATCAATTTATTTCATTTGTACCTATCGGATCTTATTATTAAAAAAGAAAAAGGTGAAAAAGCTTTACCTCTGCTTTTGAAGGGTACGTGGATGGCCGGTATTCTTCTTCTTCTTCTTCTTGTTATTATATTGAGGTGAGATCAACATATGATATATTCCATGAGATTACAATTTACCTGTCATGTCGGCCAATCACTGCTTCTTAACAGCTGGCCTTGCTTCTCAAGAGTGGACTTGATGCAATACATTATCTAGTAATCTCACCAAAATGGCTGGTCCGTTGAAATCGGTTCCGTCGAGATGAAGGGCTTCTGGGAGGAAAAAAAAAAAAAAAAACTTAGTCGCGCCACTCGGAGCAGTGCTGACGATTCTCCACCTTCATCCTGTTTGAAGTGACCGTAATGTTGTGTTCCTGAATATCCCCAGTAGCAACATATGCAGAGATTTTCTTGGTTCCGTCGAGAAAGCTTGAGTGAAAACGGAACATCTTACTCACTCCCGAGAATCCGACTGGACCACCCATCACGACAATCTCAACGATATCCGGAAGATGGACAGTGCGAGACATAAAAATATGAATGCTAGTCTGCTAAGATATGGAACACACACACACACACACAATCGACTCTTTTAGCTTTACGAATCGATGCAAACGCAATGCCTCGTGCGGATCTGACAGCAGCACTTGGGACCAGCTCCTCAGGACGATCGAAGGTGAAAGCCTTTCCATCTCATGTTCCACTCCCTGGCACCCACCACAGATGCAAGAACAAAAGTTCATTTTTTGGACCCTTTTCTGCTCCACTCAAGATAATGACTCTCCTTGGAATGCTAATGGGCTTTTGCCAGCCCATAGAATCCAATGCTGCGAACCTCCTCTGTACCATTGGCCCCGTCCTAGAGTCGTGCCACCGCTTTCAACCTAAAATATTCAGTTTTGGATTCATTCATCACAGCGAGAATCCTCATGTCCCCCAAATTTTCCTATTCATTCTACCTTGACAGAAAAATTAAGCAGATTCTAGGTCTAGTATAGTGATGGCCAAGATATTTAGGGCAGTGGGCATTAGTTTGGGACCTCAAATTTCTCCATTTTCAAGGGGTCCTACTCATTGTTTCAAAAACTAGATCGAACGGCTAATTCGACTAGGAACTGTTTACTTATCCGATCCAGTTTTTGTAATTAACCCAATTGCAATTAAAATGCAATCAGCTCCGATTGAACCGATCGACTCCCAGTTGAAGCGATGAATCTAATTGAATGAAAGGAAAAACTAGTCAACTTAAAATTTAAAATAAAATAAAATATTTTATTATACTTCTACATATATTTTATATTAAATTTAAGATTAATATAATTACTATATCATAAATTTTTATTGTAAATCATTATTATATTAATTTATTAATACTATTATAATATTAATATTACTTATTAAAAATATAATTTAATCCATTAAATTTATAATTTAACTTATAAATTAATAAATTTATACCTTATTTATTCTCATATGATTTAATTTAAAAAAATATGGTCATACTTACTAAAAAAATATGGTCATACTTATGCAATGAGAGATATAAATATC